>JAZHYW010001034.1:0-18087 GCA_037355805.1 Ixodes ricinus | reverse complement strand
TAGGCACCAGTGCGCCACCTATGGGTCGTGAAAGCTGCGAATAGTTCTTCAGTGAGGAGTTGCACATAAGATGTTCACAACTGCCATTTGGATAGGTTCACAATGTGAGTTTTCATTCCAAAGCGGATCGAAACTAAGCAGTGATCAGGAAAGAAAATCGGTTTAACTGAGGAACTGTTCGTCGAATGTGAATATATCGCCGAACACATATTATGTTGAGGCTGTGGGGGACAAGGAGCCGCACGGCACGTGTAGAGACGGCGACGCTAGTGGGAAGTGAAGAAGGAAGAGGAAGACAAGAAGACAAGCCCTCGCGGCGTGACGAAGCGCGTGTGGGGGAAAGGGACCAGGACTCAAGGTGAAAGACAGAGTAAACTTTATTGTAGAAATTGAGTGTTTCATATCCCAGCCCTTGTCCGGGCCTATGCGTCGGGCAGTCTCCGTCCCATCCAGCATATTGCGAATATGGTGGCAAGGGAGGCCCACCACAGCCTCTAAAGTTCTGGAGGGGAAGAAGTCTATTCCTGCCAGCTGCTTGGTATACGTTCAGAGGGTAGGTGCAAGAGAGATTGCTGTCGGCTTTGGTTGGATGCGATGCATTCCCAGAGAGTATGTTGGTTGGATGGGTATCCTCCGCAGTGAGGGCAGGAGGGGTAGCTCGGCGTTTTGTGTATGTAGTGAATGTAGTTTTGGGTGACGATTCAATTTGTATGTGCTCTACGAATGAGGGTTGCCTCTTCTCTAGTGTGAGTTCTTGACGACTATCGGCGTAGTTCGAGCCAAAGAAACGAGCCGGAGGACTGCCAGTCTCGGTCCAGCCGCCTAGGTCTCATCGACACATAAGTCTCAATTAAACCTTTTTATTATGATAGCGATTCCCCGTCCGACTCCCTCGGAGCGAATGGAACTCGGCCTGATCATGCGATTTTGACGGGCGACCTATAAGGGGAGTTCGTGAAACACCTTGAGAAATAGTAAAACGTATTGATTGATTCTTTTTAGAAGTTACGTTTACCAGTTACTCTCCTGTAAAACGTCTTGCATAAAGGCAGCGCGTCTATGAAACCACATTCGCACTATTGCACGGCCTTCTAAATCAAGTACTCAGTTAAAATCTCCCTTTAGCACTACAGTCTTGTCGATGGTAATAAACCTTTGCTATAAACTGAAAGGATGAGCTTCATGTATTCGCAGCATTGAGGACATACACACAAAGAAAAGCGAAATAATCTGCCTTAAGGTACAGTCACATAATATTAAGAGTTCTTCCTTGTCGATGGTTAAAGAAACATGTGAGTACTCAAGCGCTTTACAAGGAAACAAAAACAACCAGAAGAATAGCCCATTACATGACTGACACAAATTTTGAAGTATTCACTGAAGGGTTCTTGGGCATCTACAATGTCTTCATCTGCTGACAATTTAGTGTCTTGCGCGGCGGCTACGTCTATATGCTCGTTGTTTAAGAGCCTTAAAAGTTGCTACCTTTTCCTTTACATCTTGGGCCTTACTTTTAAGCTGGCTAAATTTAAAGGAAGTTTAGAGTGTGCGGTACAACCTTACACACATTTGAAGTCCCAACCTAGTTATTTTCAGGCGTCTTATGGCTATTTTGTTTACGGTGTGGCGCATTCAAGGTCTACCTGTTTTCTACCCCTTCTAAACCGTGCAACAGTTCCTTCATCTACTAGTACGGAGTAAGTCAGATTGTCATGCCGTCGTGAAGACACTCCCAACTTCGGCATGTCATCTTTCGTCTCATAGGCTGCTTGTGCACCTTTGGTGGTTACAGCGGTGATGTATTCGCACGGTGCAGCTTCTGCCTTGACGACCGTTGTTGTTGAAGAATGGTCGCCATCGTCGTCAGGTGGAGGATAAGGCTTTGGTAGGATCCAAGGGTCGCTGTACTTGAGACTAGAGTCATTCTCGATTGTAGGCGCGTCACCTTCGTCGAGCCTCACAAACGTTATGGAGGGGATATTATTTCCCGATGCTTGAACCACCTCAGAGAAATTGACCCCCTTAGAGACATCCATTGAGATCCAAGACTGCTTCTTGGAGTCTCGGGACACAACTTCACGAAGCTAATGGCGAAAGTTATCACACAGGCATCCGCGGTGTGACGGTACCGTCCACAAATAAAGCAGCGCGGTGTTCTGCACAGCTAACGAACCTTTCCCACCCCGTTGCATCTAAGACATACGCAATGTCTACTAGGGACAACGACGGGCTTTTGACATTCATGTACTTTTAGCAGGGAGGGGGGATCCTCTCTGTCTGTATACCTTCGTGCACGTTCACGCTTACTTTCCTGTTTAGGGTTTCCATAATCTACATGCTGGGGAAACGCTACTTTTCTCAGCAGATGTTACGCACTGCGCCAAAAGGTGCCACAGCTCACCACAAAGGCAATTTTTTTTTCGCTGGTTCGTTGACGCAAGTAATTATCTACGGGTGGCGCCTCTGAATTCACCTGGTAGCTTTAACATTTGTGGGGTCGATTGTATTCCTTTAGAGCGTCTCGAAAGTCCATGGGCGGGCAAGCCCTAGAAGTTATGTCGGCGTGAAAAAATACGGAATCGAGAACGAGGTTACTGGTTAGAAGACGTGGAATAATGACTTTGTGCTCACTAAGGACGGTATGTGTAGATTAAGACATAATTCGGCCAGAAACCGATGCGGGGTTTCCACCAGATAGCCTGGTTTTTTTCAGCCGTTCAAGATGGCAACTTCTTTCTTGAGGCCACGCAGACGCGCTTTCCCGTTTTGGGAACAAGCTGGGGTTTATCTGTTTATCTGTCGCGTGCCACTTTTTAAGGCAAAGATTAGCCCTCCTGCTGTAAGTTTTATTCTCATTATGCTTTATTTCACTCTATAAGCAGCATCAAATGCAGGTCTTCAAGACGCTGATCGTCTTTGTGCGTTTGCTATTACGGACTAAAACGATCAAGCGAAGCAATGGCGCATCGATTCTGCAGTTTTGTTTGTGAGTGATTGGTTTAAGCCAGTCAAACCAAATACAAAGGGGACTATGGAATATCTTTTCTTCTTGCCGGGCTTCATCGTATCGTGGCGTTAGTTGCCGCGGACATCAAATAGTCCAGAAGATACTATCACATTATTGTCCCTTAAACACAAGGTGTTCTGAATCGACAGAAGAAAACGCAACGCTGATGTCAAACGAAGCAGAGGAAAAGAGATTAAATAGTTTTAAAGTTCTCTGTAATGCCGAATTAGAGCGCAGTGCTTAAGGATAGGGAGGGGAAGGTATGCCGCACCTCCCTCCGTACCGTCCTATGCTCGTCGCCGGCTGCCCTCTTATTTAGAGGTAAATCTTAACTGAATTTTACGATACATTTTGCGTGAAATTCAACGAACATTTTCTTGATGCGTTTAGCGGGGAAATTTAGCGAAAACTTTCGGTTCAATTTATCTGGGAAACTGAATTGGGGCTGAGGTTAGTTGACGACAAATTCCCTGCTAAATTTAGTGGGGAAATTTTTCCGCTAATGTAAGCGGGACCAGTTCCCTTAATGCAACGCGCGCGATAACGCCGACGGCGAAGCCTGACGGCGACGCCGCTCAACCCGGAAAATAGGGCCTAACAGCTCCGCTCTAAAAAGGCTTCCCTTCTGTCGTCCGATTAGGCGTTGCATATAGCCCCTTGTGTTCTTAGTCAGTCCGTGTTCAGGCATGCCTTCTCTTACCTGGACTTCATTCCCTTTTCGTAAAGTTGCACGTTGCATTATATACAATTTTAAAGAATGATCACGTTTTCGTGATAACAAGGCCTCGAGACTCAAAAAAATGTTTGTTACCACTGGTACGGAAGTGAAAAGTTTAACGAAGTACCTATAAGCTCTGTATCAACTTATTTTTTTATGACTGACGTTGTAGCAGATGTGCAATTTTTTTTAATTTAAATGAGCATTTAGTGTTGTAAATTGTTTTCTCGAGATTACCCATTCGATGTGCCGTTTCTTAGTTTTTGTTTTAATTTAAAGATAACATAAACAGGGAAGGGGATCTCGTCGAAATGAAAGGAAAAATTAAGGCATTAGTGTCAGATTGAATCTCTGTCAAATGAAAAGGTTCGCGAAATACCTTTTACATGAACCAAATGACGAAACAGATTGGGCATGAAGTCATGCCTTTTCAAATGAAAGTTGCGGAAGAAATTCAATTAAAGCGGTTTAAATACATTTTATTACTACAAAAATCCGTCACTCAATATTTAAATTGGTTAGCACGGTGGACCAGACTTTACAAAGTCTGACTGCATTACAGTTTTACGGAAATATTCTGCCACAGGATAAACGCGCCAGTAGCCGGCCGCATATTTAAAAAAATAATTATGAGTGGGACTTTCGCATAATCGTTTGGTGTCTTCGTATTCCATGTGAAACAGAGCCATACCAATTGAGAGGCTTGGAAATCTCTTAGTTGCGCTGCAGATCTGTCAAGGAAGATATAAAAAACACTGCAATTATTGTAGGCAAATATACACTCTCTGTCAACTATCTTATTCTACGTTGGCTAGGCTAGCATACCTTCCCCAGTATTCAAACTCCATCAAATTGCGCGAGCGTATCCAAATGAGACGCAACGCGCAGCCACTTGCTCATCAGTATGGTGCTGCAGCACCGTGAAGGCTACGGTAGCCTTGACAGTATAGAACGATAAAGCTGACGCCGGGTAGAGGAGTCTATACATTCGTTGATTTTGTGTGTGACTCGATTACAAAGCGAATACCCCTACCGAAAAATCCGGTATAACTTTTCGCTATCCGGATGATAGAACCGGAAATCTAACGGGATTCTATCCGGACTCTATCTGGAATTTAGGTTTTCAGAAATTATTCCTTTGTCTGAAATCTGGATTTCGGCTTTCCAGAAACAAATTTCCGGTTCCATAATCCGGATAGTGAAAAGTTATACAGAATTTGTCGGTAGGGCGTATATTAAAATTAAAAAAAAATCATAAAATGGTACACTTTTCGTGCAGTCTATATTATGTCTACATGCTGCTCTCCACTACGCACCCGTTGCCTTCTACCCGGCTTGACGGCGCGTGCGATGAAGTGCAATCAAAACCAGAAAGCTCATGCTTGAGGCAGAGCATCTACGACTTTTTTTTTTACTTACACCAAATATAGCTTCGGGCAGTCGGCACAGCGGAAAAACAAAATTATTGGCCTAAATGTGCAGAATTTATGCTTAAAACCTAGCTGGTAAACGTTATTTAAGAGGGTAAAAGCAAGGCAAAAAACGTACGAAACAATTGTTTGCTTGCGGTATCAACCACAGTGATTGTAACAAACTGTAGACTAGCTGCAAAATAATAAAGCGCTTATTATACTCAGTGGTAAATACGAGTAGACCATACTGTTATTATTAGCTTGAAGGATTCAATCCAACAGAAAACCGTGACAGCTCGTTGGATGGCCAAGAATACTGTGTTTGTGAATATAATAACAAATTTCAAATATTATACTTCGTTTCACCTTCCGTCCAGACGCAGCCGATGCTACGAGATTATATGACGAATCAGACAGCGTGAAAAGGGCACCATCATGGTGTTCGTAATAGTTCTGTCTGTGTTTTTCATCGCTGAACCAATCATAAACAGAACAAGCCTAGTGACTTGCACTTTTGACGCTGCTTGATTGGTCCCGTTTCCTCGTAGCATCCGCTGCGTCTGGACGGAAGGTGAAACGAAGTATAGTAACTAGAAATTTCCACTTAGACACCAGCCTTCCCACTATGTCTCACACAAGGTAAAGAAAAGTTGACGTCTATATATAATTCTTGTGGGCACCCTGGCGGCTCCGCACCCCAGTTGCCCGACTGCAAGGCAAAGGTGCCGTACTTTTCCCGCGTGGCGGCGACGTCACGCCAGCCACGCGCACATCGGATGCGCCGCCTTGATAAGGCAGATCAGAGGCGGCGCACAGAGAGTCGCTGACTGGACTCAGCCGGCGTTGGTAACAATGTTAATCGTCCTGTCCATGTCCCATTAAATGTAGTTTCTTGTTGTTGAAACCGTTGGCTCCGTGTTATTCCTCCGGGTCGGGTATGCAGCAAGGCAAACCGACCACAATGGCGCCCAACGTGGGGCCATTGTGGTCGGTTTGCCAACTGCAGGAGCTGCAAGCCGTCCTGCAGTTTTTCTCGCCGATGTTCACGGAAACACCTGGAAAGACTGACATCCTGCTGCACCGCATTGAAACCGGTTACGCGCCGCCACGGAGGTGCAACCCTCGACCGACCAGCGTCCACAAAAGGGCACTCCTAGATGCGGCGCTCGAGGAGATGGTCGACACCGGTTCAGTACGTGAGTCGAAGAGCCCCTGGGCGTTCCCCGTGGTTCTCGCTCCGAAAAAGACGGAACCGCCAGACTCTGTGTGGATTACAGGCGCCTTAAGGATGTGTCCGTACGAGACAGCTACCCTTTTCCCAGCATTTCCTCCGTGATGTACGCGCTCGGTAACGCGACCGTGTTTACAACGCTGGATTGCAGTCGCGGGTTTCTTCAGATCGAGATACACCCATCAGACGTTCCAAAAACGGCTTTCATCTGCCACAGAGGGTTGTTCGAGTTCACCCGACTGCAGTTTGGCTTGTCTAACTCTCCAGCCAGTTTTCAACGCCTGATGGACGTTGTACTCGGGAACACGAAGTACGAATTTGCCATGGCATACATGGATGACGTGGTTGTTTTCTCGAGAACTATGGAGGAGCATGTCGAACACCTTCGCATCGTGCTTGAGCGAATGCGTAACGCTGGGCTCACGATTCATCCCGGAAAGGTTCAGTTGGCCGCGCCCAAGATTAACCTCCTTGGATTCGTTGTGGATAACGGCACGCTCCGCCCCAACGAAGATAAGTTGCGCGCGCTAAGGGAATACCCAAGCCCACATGACGTAAAGAGCCTACAAAGATACCTCGGAATGATTGCGTTCTACCGGGATTTCATTCCGCACTGTTCGAGATATCCCAACCATGGTATGCTGCCCACTCGCAGGAATTTCACGGGGCTTGGTTTCTTCTTTCGGTAAGCCTTTTTCATATTCCCCGTGTTTCCTATCGTCGTTTCGTGCTTCCGTCACGTCCGCGTTTGTTGTATTGGCGTGTTTCTGACTGTTTGTTTTGTGACCGCGGCAATCGTTTTGCGCGCGTGTGTTGGTTTTTGCAGGGCGTTTCCTTTTTTTCGCTTGTGTTGCGCTTGTGTTGGGTTTTTGGGGGGCGTTTCTTTTTTGTGCTCGCAGGCATGCTCACACGGGAGCAGGAAGCCGCGATGGCCGCAGCGGCACAAATGAACCTGCTCACGAAGGTCACGGAGATGTGCGACTCCGTGATGCAGCGCCTGGCCCACACGCCTGGCCAGCAGGAAACCCCACCGCGAGAGCCCCGACCACACTTGACCGTTCCAGTCTACATGGGGTACGACGACGTCAAGTCCGTGGCAGACTTCCTGGGCGAGCTGCAGACGTACCACCTTGCCTCCGGTGCCTCGGAAGCCTTCATCGTGGAGCGGATTGTCCCGCTGGCGTTGCAAGCCAGCGCCAGGTGCTGGTTGGGGTCCCAGGCCCCCTTCACCAGCCTGGCGGACTTCCAGACAAGGCTTCGAGAAGAGTTCCTGCCTGCAGGCTACGCAGCGCAGATTCTCCGAGAGCTCGAGGCAAGGACGCAGCACCCGGACGAAAGTCTGGTCCGGTACGTTCGGGTCATGCAAGAGCTCTTCAAGAGGGCGGACCCGAAGTCACCGGAGTCGGACAGAGTAGCTCGGGTCAGAAGACAGTGTCACCCAAGATACCACGCCTACCTGATCAACCGCACCTTTGAGACCCTTGAAGAGCTAGCCCGGGGCGCCCGCCTCATCGAGGAAGCTCTTCATGCCGAGCGGAACTACGTACCGCCGCCACCAGCCAAGTACGCGCTCGAACCGGCATGCGCATGGCGGGGCCCCGAGGCCTCCACGCAAGTGGACTGTCCGAACGAGACCTCCCTTCCCCACCACGTCAACCAGGAGAGTTGGCGTGGCATGCATGGCGAGCTCCCGTGCGGGATAAGCGGATGTTCGCCTAACTCTCCCCGAGAGGTCCCCGGAGGTCACAGCGGGGCCCGTGAGGGTTTCGGGCGGGGGTCGCCACGACAGGTGGGAGGTCGTGTGCCGTGCCCTATCGTAAGCTGGGGCCCAACGGAGATCACCACCCAAGCGAACCATCTTCATCAGTCTGCTCCTGCAAGTGCTGGCGCAAGCTGGCACGGCCCGGTCGCAAACCTGCAGCCCAGCAGCATTGACCCCCGCCGCAACGGAACAAGCCCTCCACAACACAGCCAGTCGCAAGCCTGGTGGAGGCCCTCCCATAGTGGTTCCTTATCCGATCACTGGAGGCGGTCCGACGGGCACCTCGGTGCGGGTGGCCTAAGCAGGCAACTGTCGTCGGACTGCTGCTACCACTGCGAGCAGCCCGGCCATCACCGAAACCAGTGTCCAAGACTTCTGGACACTACAAACGAAAGGTGGCACGAGACGGCGGCAAAGGGCCGGAACCAGAACAACCAGGGAAACTACTACGGCCGGCGACGCTGAAACCAGACAGCCACTCGCCGACGGCCGTTACAGTCTCTGGGAGCAGTGAGGCCACGGCACACATTCCATCGGTATGTCGAATCCAGCCCGAGCCTAACATCATTGAACCGCGCATGACGATTTCACTGCTCGATTTTCCCATTGCCGCACTTTTGGATACTGGGGCCGCTATCTCGCTGATAGGGGATTTCGTTTTTGAACTCTGCAAAGCAAAAAGATAAGCCTCCGGGAGTGCGAAACCCGTTTGCAGCTAGCTTCTGGTACAGCGATAACAGCTGGAGGAGCCGTGAGGCTGCAGATTCGGTTTAATGGAAAGAAGCGGCGTCAGCGATTTCTTTATATGCCGGGACTCGTGGTACCTGTGATCTTGGGCCAAGATTTCATTACAGGCGAAAGCATGACGCTCGACTTTTCTGGTGGCGGATACCGGCTGGGACAACAACCGGAGCTGACTCCATTCACCAGACGAGAGGACTGCATCCCTAACCTGCCCACGGCGGCCCACGTCACTGATGTGCCGGACGTCTTGCCTGCCGGCGTTCGAGAATCGTTGCAAAAGTGCCCCGCAAGCAGCCCGCAGAAGATGAGGATTCCTTGCAGGACCGGAACGACATTCACGGCAGTCCTGTTCCGGATACCCCCTTGTCTCCACCAAGGCGGCGGTATAACCTGCGACGTCGGTGACACGAAAGAGAGAGGAACCTTTTTTTTTCTCCTTGGCTTCGCCTCTCTCGCATTTTGAGGGTAGTTTTCTACTCCCACGGATCTGCTCTCTTTTCAAGAGAGGGGGAGAAGATTGTGTGCCCACCTCAGATTCGTTATTTTCAACTTTCTGGAAGGGGTACGAAGATAGCGTCAGGCTCAACCCTCAACTGAGCCCCATGTCGTCTGCTTTCTTGTTTTTCTATGGAGCTGGCTCATGGACAACACCGTCGCCACACCCGCCATCGGAACGACACGGCGGCCGGTCTCATCGTGGACCGGGCCACCAAGGACGTCGGCGCGCCACGGGCGGCCCAGGGAACCATGGACCGCGGCCACCCTCTACAGGACAGAGCGGCAGCTGGCCAGCCGAGCCCTGATCCAGAGCAAGGAGCTCAAAGCGACAAACTGGAGCTGATCGAGCCGCTGCAGAAAGAGCAGCATGTGGCCAAAGTGTGGGCAAGAGAGCGGACGCCGAACGCGTCCACCAACGTGGCGAGCGCGACCGCCAACGGGACATCGCACTCGTCCAGAAGGCGCCGGCCGGACTCGCAACGTCAGTCCGCCCAGCAGCGCCATCCACCCCCTGGCGCCCACAACAACGCCTCCGTCTTCGACATGCCGGACGAAGCTTGAGGGGGGGGGAAGTGTGGGCACCCTGGCGGCTCCGCACCCCAGTTGCCCGACTGCGAGGCAAAGGTGCCGTACTTTTCCCGCGTGGCGGCGACGTCACGCCAGCCACGCGCACATCGGATGCGCCGCCTTGATAAGGCAGATCAGAGGCGGCGCACAGAGAGTCGCTGACTGGACTCAGCCAGGCGTTGGTAACAATGTTAATCGTCCTGTCCATGTCCCATTAAATGTAGTTTCTTGTTGTTGAAACCGTTGGCTCCGTGTTATTCCTCCGGGTCGGGTATGCAGCAAGGCAAACCGACCACATTCTAAACCACTTAAAATTATTCAGTTAACTTACACATCATGGAACACTAGCCTCTGAATTGGAATATGATACTCTTATTTTCACTTTCGATGCAATTTGTTTCTGCGAGGGTAGTGATCCAACGCCATTGTTTGTTTTCCTATGAGCTGCATAAAATACAAGTTTTGTAATAAACTCGTCCGGAGTGTTAGAACAACTTCAAAATGTTGGCTTTTCTCTTTCGGATTGCTATGACGAATTTAATAACAAAGTACTCGTGAACACTAAGTTGTATTCCGGTGTGATTTCGCTTGCAATCTTTCTACAATCACCGCAAAATTATTTAGCTCTCACTGAGTGGGAAGTTTGCAAAACATTTATATGTCTTGTTGGAATTGCTGTCGACGCCCGGCAAGAAAGGCGAGGCCCGTGAGCCGCGCTCGTGCTCGAAAGGAGGCCGGCATTTGTTGGCCGGCTGCTGAGGAATAAAGGTGTTTTAGATGCGCAGCATCTCTTGCTCGGAGTCTATGTCCCGCGGCGTCGTAGTCCGCACTCGCACTTCGCACGCGCAACTCTGCTCCTTCCCTCTCTCCAACAGCTGCGCATTACTCTCTCTGCTCTCTCTCTCTACCAGCTGCGTGCACTGCGCGTGGGTTCGCTTGTACTCACACCGCGCGCGCACACGCAACTCTCCTCCTCTAGCCTCCTCTCCTTCAAGTGTGAAAAAAAATAAACGGCGAGTTGCGAGCGTTTTAAGTTTCTCTGCCGCGAGCCGCGACGAAGGCTTGCGTAGGGGGTGCCGCTAGGGCAGTCGGTGGCGCCATCTCTCGACGTCAGCACGCAACTGACTCTTTCCTCGGAACCAACACGATGCTCTGCATCACCCCATGGTTCCCCTCGGGAAGATGGTGTAATTTTTTTCGTTGTACTTGCCTTGTTCATCATTCTTGTGGGTTAGCAGTACGCCCCCAATTCGTCATTGTTTGGTGCTCGACGCGAAACCTAGTGCTCTCTCACGTATTGGACCGCAGGTGTTTAATCCATTTTAACCATTTCAGCCCGTTTTTTTTTTACTTTTTTGTTAGGCTTATGTGGCGGTTTGACTAGGTTTTCGCCTCCGAACGCCATAATTGTCATCGCGGATTGTCTCTTCTTTATAGTTAGTTTGTGTTTTTTTTTCAGTTATTTCGTGTTTTTATTTGGTTTGTTCGATCGGTGCTTCGCTTTTGCCATGGGCCGCAGAGCTACCGCAGACTAGGGTTATACGGGAAAGGTTCCTGACCCGTAGGCCACTGGCCTGATGTCTCGGGCAGCAAAATTCTACGACACGGTCGCGCACTGTAATCCTGACTGACCGCGGACCTCAAGGACCTTGCCGCAGGCCCCACATGCTGTTCCCGTCATACATGGGGTACGACTACCCGAAATCCGTTGCCAACATCCTGTCCGAGCTGGCGGCATATAAGCCCGCCACGGAAGCCTCGGACGAATATGTTTTGGCGCGCACATTGTCAGTTGCGTTCTTGGGCAGCACCGCTCGCTGGTGGAGCATCGTGGCCACATCCCTGAACTTAAAATACTTCCGGCGAAAGTTTGAATGTGATCTATTTTTTTTAGACCGTGTACCAGTTTTGATTTTAGCGAGAACTGCAGCGCTGGCACGAGCCCCCAGTCGAGACCCTGGTCGAATACGTACGGGTCATGCAGGAGCTCTTTGAAAGGGCCTGCCTGATTAGAGCTGGACAGGGTTGCCCGGGACCTGGAACAGAGCCACCCAAGTTTCCGGCCCTACCTGCATGCCGCGCCTATTCCACACTGGAGAACTTGGTTGGGGACACTCACGGCATTTAAGAATGGCTGCCGGCCGAGCTTCATTAGCGGCACCCACCGCTGCCTAAAGAAGCAATCCAGCCATCCTGTGCCTAGCAAGCTACCGGACCCGGAAGAAGTCCGAGTCAGCGCCAAAACTTGCATAGCGCAGACAGCCCCCCCCCACCCCCATGCGATGGACTCCTACACTTTCAGGCAATGGGGGTGTTGTGGCCCGCTCATTGGCAGCCCGGCTATTTCCCCGGCCGCGGGATCACGACTACAGGAAAGTGAAAGCTGTTTAAGGTTATGCCCCCGCCATAATATTCTGGGCGCGGATCGCAGTTCCCACCAACCGCTGTGATCGCCATGGCCACTTACGGCGTGAATGCTCCGACCTCCGTCGCAATACCCGGCAGCCTCGGGAACAAATTATCGACGCGGTGACCCCGAACAGCCCGGCACAACTTCCACTGATGTGTAGAATCCAGCCTGACCGTACGTCATTTCAGCCTCCTTGTATGAAAGATACAGTGCTTAGAATTGCTGTCGCGGGGCTCATTGATACCGACTCAAGTTAGTCGAATATTGGAGATATATTGAATCTGCACCTGAAGAAGCGTCCCGATGGAATATGCTTGAAGCTCAGACAGCGCCCACAAAAAACGGTCCTACCATTCACGAGTGCCCACTCCAAAGCAGTAAAATGGGGTCTCGTGAAATCTCTTTTAAAATCCTCTGGAACCAGGTCATGCTCTCATCTCACCGCGCACAACATGCTTATAAAGACAGAGAGGCTAAAGAGGGCAGGGTACCCTGAAGACCTTGTGGCAAATACGCTAAAGAGGCTGATCACCGCCTCGCGGGCACCGCCAGTCGCTCCTGTTCCTCGCGAAAAAAGTTTTGCAGCTATCCTCTCTTCGCAGAACACCGCACATCGACTTGAAGGACTCTCCTCTCCCTTTGAGGTAGGGGTAGGGTTTAGATGCACGCAAACACTTCAACAAATGTGCCAAATGGTCAATACCCCACCATCCGAGATCCAATGCAACAAAAAGCACGGACAGTAGTTTGTTGACTGTAGGTGAAGGTAGTGTATACCATCCCTTTTTCGTGCGGGGCGGGGAATATATAGGGCAGACCGGCAAATGCATAATGCCCGCCTGAGACAACACTCAGGGGAGGTGAGGGAACCCCCGACGATTCCATGCACCTAATAGTTGTACACCGTATGACGTGAGGCGGTAGTTCGCCCAGATACGAATGTACGCGCGTATTGGGAGGACACCGGCAGAGATTCGGCAGGAAGGTCACCAAGTCGTACGCCAATAAGAGCTCGGTCACTAACGTTGCTGCGGCTTCTCTAGCCCATTCCGACAGGGAGATGACATTCCTCCGTCCCGAACTGGGCGGAAGGGACAAGAGGTCTTGAGGGAAAGTGGTTAATAACCCGTTTTCTCCCTCCTCTTCTTTCAACGCTGCGCCCTCCCATTTCCTTTTCTGCTCCCTCCCCTGAACCTGCTCGAATGCCGTGGTTTGAACGCAGCCGAAATAAATGTCCTTCAGAGTTGAAAAAGTTGTATGCGTCCGTTTGCGTCCCGAATTTGTGTTTATTCTTTCCGGATGTTTAGGTGTATTTACCACTACGCCCGTTTTCAAAGTTAATCAAGTATTTTGAGCTACATGTGTTGTCCTCGTCCGAACGTCACCCACACAGCGTCGGACCCTAACAAATTCTTCCAAGCCGCCCGCTTCATCTCCAAAATAAACTTATTGGCGTTTCTGACTGCGAGCACTTGGGCTGTATTTGAGAAAGAGCAAGCCACATCCATCGGTCGACTTGCTTCTGGGATTCCACTCCCACAACTGGGCATCAAGCTACAGGATTATGCAGATCTCGAGGAAGGAAATATCACAAGAGTTGCAGCTGATGAGTAGGATCTTCCCCGGCCACATGACAGCGCTTTTCGGACCGCGATTCGGCTCACACCCGTTGTACCAGTTCATCAGGCAGACCGCTGTTTGTCTCCTGGACTCTGCTTGGATCAAGATCCAGGCTGAGGACCGCGTCCTTCGTCAGGGGATTTCGCCCGTCAGGCTGGAACCCCCTGTGAACCTCTCGCTCACGCAGCTTTCTCCAAACAACATGCGTCGCCTTCCGCACAGTCCCAAGTTTGCTCTGACCTGCCCAAATCAAGAGTGGATCAGCAGGCCTCCGTAAACCAAGTCGCCGCCTTCATCCCTAAAAAGGACCATCAGGATTTCGTCGGGTCTGCAGTTAGGACTGTGTGTGCCCACCCGCCTCCTCCGCCGGGCAAGAATGTGGTGCGTGCGGCTGAAGGAGAACTCCGAGTCTCAAAGCTGAAACTACTGGAGTCGAACAAATCGGGAGTGTTCCTCATCATAGACGAGGGACATTTTGGTGAGAAGCTGGAAGTCACCCTCGGGAATAACTTTATAAGGTTAAGAAGAAAACCCTCGGGGACCCTCAGGTCCAAAGCTAAAGACCTTTGCATGAGTTTAAACCTACCCTTCCTGAGGAACGCGATCCCTTCGAGAGCTAAGCAGTACCTTACCGCGTTCTCCTCTGCCGAGGCACAAGAGCCCGCTGTTCCGCTTCGCAGCATTATTTCCGAAAACAGATGCTGGCAGAAGAACTTAGCCAATTTCTTTCCCGGAAACTTGTCGTCGCTGACAATCTTCCAGCCTTTTCCGTGTTAGTAACTCCACCGAGTTCATAATTCATATTGAGAGCCTGCATGACTCTCCTACACCACTAGCAAGGTTTTCTTAGGACGCAGAGGAGATGTTCTACAGTCTAGACAACACATATGTACTCGACTCCTTGAGCCACGCCATTCACGAACATAGAGTCTTCAAATTTCAGAATTCGTCCGGAATACCAGCTAGCGGTTTAATTTCTCTCCTTGAGTTATGCCTTCGCTCGACACTTGTAGAGTACAAGGCTAACGTTCACATTTAGAGGAGCGGCGTATGCATATGCTCCTGCCTGGACCTGCGTTGTGCAAGATTTTCCTGATATATGTGGGCAGGCCTATTGGAACCCGATTGGAGTAGACCACACCGGAGATCCGGGTGTTCCGGTATGAAGATAATTATCTAATCGTGCGCCCAAAGCAGACCCCACCTCAGTCTGTCATTAAGGCCTTCGCTTCGAGCCCCACCAGCCTCTCCTTCAAGAGAGATAACCCGTCTGAAAAAGGTCTTCAATTCTTGGACCTGCACCTGAAGATGCGCCCCGACGCGATATGCTGGAAATTCAGACAGCTCACACAAAACCCTGTCCTACCCTTCACGAGTGCCCACTCAAAAGCAGTAAAACGGGGTCTCGTGAAATCTCTCCTTAAATCCTTTGGAACCAGGTCGTGCCCCCATCTCGCTGCGCACAGCATGTTTCTATAAACAGAGAGGCTAAGGAGGGCAAGATAATATGAGACCCAGTGGCAAATACACTAAAGAGGCTGAGCACCGCCTCCCGGGCACCGCCAGTCGCTTCTGTTCCTTGCAAAAAACGTTTTGTAGTTATTCCTTCTTCGCACAACACCGCAAATCGCCTTAAGGGACTCGCCTCTCGCTTCGAGGTAGGGGCAGTGTTTGTTGCAAGCAAAAACTTCGACAAATGTGCAGAATGGTCAATATTTCACCCTCCGTGACCTAATACAAGAAAACGCACGGACAGCATTTTGTTAACTGTAGGAAGGAGATAGTGTATACCATACCTTTTTCGTGTGGGCGGAATATATGGGGCGGATAGGCAGGTGCCTAGATTACCGCGTGAGGGAACACTTGCGGGAAGTGAGCGAACCCCCCGACAACTCCATGCATCCAATAGTCCTAGGCCATATGACGTGCGGCGGTTGTTCGCTCAGATACGAAGGTACGCGCGCATTGGGAGGACACCGGCAGAGATTTGGAAGGAATGTCGCCGGGTCGTATTCCATTAAGAGCGCGGTCACTAACGTTGCTTCGGCTTCTTTTGCCCTTTCCGAGAGAGAGATGACATACCTCCGTTCCGAACCGGGCTGAAGGGACAACAGGCCTTGAGCGAAGTCCGCGAATAATCTATTTTCCCCGTCCTCCTCCTTTTTGAAACCTCCCCCCCCCCTCATTTCCTACTATGCTCCCTCCCTGAACCTGCTCAAAGGCCGTCGTTTGAACACAGCCGAATTAAATGTCGTAGAGAGTTGGAAGAGTTGTATGCGCCCGTTTTCGTCCCGAATTTGTGTTTCTTCTTTCCGGTTGTTTGAGTATATTTACCAGCACGCTCGTTTTTAATCTTAATTCTATTTTAGCCGAGCATAATCTCCTATCGCCACTATTATAGTCGCAATATTAAACATTTAGGAACTGCCACAAGGTGACTTTGACTTGAAAAGTGTCTATTGACACCTGGAATACACGATCTTTATAAGGCAACCCTCGAGCGACCATCGCACACAAGTGAGCCCAGCTGGACAAGGCGCTCCAACAGATAATCGACATGGGGGGATTTGGTGAGTCGCAGACTCCCATGGCCTAACCGATTGTCCCTGAGCCCAAAAATGATGGCACTGTGCGGCTTTGCGTTAACTATTTTCACGCGAATGCGGTCGCCGTTTGTGATGCGTACCGGTACGTTCGATTGACTAGATCATGTACAATTTGGAAAATGCAAGCTTTTTTACGACTCTTGACAGCAGTTGCGGTTTTTTCGAGATAGATGTCGAATTCTCTTTAGTCCGACGAAACTCTGGTATTGTCCGATGGAGTCGTTCACATGCTTCACGTTTTCAGGGTGCTACACTAGCGACAATGCTGCATATTTCGGCAGCAGAGCCATCGCAGGCTCATGTGACGCATTGGGCAAACAGCACAGGCGGACGTATCCGTATCACCTACAGTCAAATATCAGAGAGCGGGAGAACCGGAACCTAAAACCGATGTTAATAGAACACACCGAACGTCAGCATGACTGCGACGCAAAGATGCTAGAGTTCGCCTTCTCAACACTCACAGCCGTTAACTGGTCCACGGGATTTACGCCCGCTTGCCCTAATTTCGCAAAAAAGATGACTCTTCGGGTGAAAAGCACTTGCACGACCAACATCACTGCCGCTCCTCGTTCGAATGGTGATTTTACAGGAAACGTATGACGCAGACTAAGGAAAATCGCTCGGCATGCCAGCGACAGCTTCGACATCGAACTGGTGGAGCAGCCTGTGCTGTACAATTATGACCACAAGGACGTGCAATATGAAGTTGAAGCTGTATTCCATCGGACGCACCCACATTGTGGCGCCACCAGAGGTTTCATAGCTTCCCTTGCGAATAGGTGGGATGATTCGTAAAGAGTACGAGAGAAGGCCTTATGCCTGACGTACGCACTCGTCCATTGTGAGTGAGGGCGAATCTCTGGGCGCTTTCGTATTGCCAACCTAAAACGGTATTATGTATCGGATGACAAATATATCTGAAAAGTGGAGAGTGATACCTATCCGGGTGATACCTATAGACAAGCTTGATACTGCGCGGACTGTCCCTGATGATGGCGATAAAAACAAAGACTAATAAAAAGATTCGCATCACAATAGCTTTTTCTTTGCGAGAACTAATACTTTTTCGGAAACTACTGAACAGTTGAGCGGTTCTGTACGGTAGACGCGGAAAGTGGTCTTGCAACGTTAATTTGTATATTGCCACACGTAACGTAACCGACACTCACAGGTACAGGAAGCCCCTGTAAAATAAAATGGTCAATTATTTGTGGTAGAGTTTTTCAATTATAAGAAGCCCGGCTACTGCCACCACCACCGCCGGAGGTCCTCCCGCCCACCTGAATCAACCACGTGATTTCGGGGACTACGGCAATGCAGTTGGCGGCTGAAGACCGCTTACCTGCCCGAGCTATGCCGTCAAACGCAGCAACTACCACCACGGCGGATTCTGAGGCAATCAGTTCAGCAATTCCGGCAGCTGCTATGACGACGGCTATGAGGCGCTCCCCAACGGATCACAGGACTGCTTCGGAGGTCCACCGGAAAGCGACTGTACCATATTCGGCA
>JAZHYW010001032.1:0-61116 GCA_037355805.1 Ixodes ricinus | reverse complement strand
CTGGTTAGTCCAGAGGGTGATGTCGTCCGCATAGAGGCTGTGGTGGAGGTGTGGGATCTGTGCAAGTTTCTTGGGGATGTCTATGATTGCCAGGTTGAAGAGCAATGGCGAGAGGACGGCTCCTTGCGGAGTGCCTTGACTGCCTAGTGGGAACGTATCTGAGACGAGGTTGTCTAGATGTATGGCGGCTGTTCGGTTTGATAAGAAGTTCCTAATGTAGCTGTAGATTTTCTCGCCCGGATTGACCGACCCTAGGCCCGACATTATGGCCTCGTGCGCGACGTTGTCAAAGGCTTTAGTCAGGTCGAGGGTCAAAATCGCTGCCGTGTTTAGGCCGCTGGGTGGTTTGATGATTTGTTCTGAGAGTTGTAGGAGTATGTCTTGCGTTGAAAGACCGGTTCTGAAACCGATCATAGTGTGGGGGAATTGTTCCGTGTCGTTCATGTATGTCGTGAGTCGGGCTAGGATGACGTGTTCCATGAGTTTACCTAAGCACGACGTGAGGGAGATGGGGCGGAGGTGTTCGATCGCGAGCGGTTTGTTTGTCTTGGGGATGAGGATTACTTTTGCATGTTTCCACGATCCCGGTAGTTCTCCCGTTCTCCAGCATGTGTTCAAGAAATCTGTGATTGCTGTGATGGAGAAGTCATCGAGGTTTCGTAGCGCCCGGTTTGAGATCTGGTCGGGACCCGGGGCCGAGCTGGACCTGAGTTTGCCAATGGCCAGTCGGACCTCGGCTTCCGTTATGTCCTTGTCCATTTCGCTGTTGGTTTGTCCCGTGTAGGGGGTAGTGGGATCTGGGGTCCTATCGGAAGGTACGTGTTTCGTATTTGTGCTATGAGTTCGTCGTTTGAGCCTGAGTATGTTTGGATAATTTTGGTCATCCGGTGTTTCTGTTCTGTCTTGTTCTCATCTGGGTCGAGGAGGTGTCTTAATAGCTGCCACGTCTTCTTCATTCCGAGGTTTCCCTGCATCTGGTCGCAAATCTGGCCCCACTGGTCGCGCGCGAGCGTGGTCGCGTGCGCGCCGATCTCCGTCTCCAGCCGGGCGAGCCTAAGCCGCAGTTTGCGGTTACTCTTGTTTCTTCGCCATCGTTTTAGGATCCCCTGGTATGCCTGCCAAAGGTGGCTGAGACGGGAGTCCACCGCGTCGGACGGGATATGGGGGTCTAGGTCTTTCGTAACTGTTTTTATGTCTGCGAGGAGTTCTTGTGTCCATCTGTTGATATCCGTAATGCATTCTGGGCTTTCGCACTCGTCCGCATGTTTAATGTTGGATTCCCGGAGGGCTCTGAGCTTATCCCAGTCGGTCAGGGTTTTCTGTCTGAGTGTTTGAGTGAGTTTGTGTTTGGGTACCATCTCTGTCTCGATTATGAGGTGGTCGCTGCCCAGTGTTTGGTCGGTAACCCTCCATCTCACCCTATTGGTGTGTAGGGATAGAGTGAGATCCGGGGTGCTGTCGCGTTGGGCGCTGTTCCCGATGCGTGTAGGGGTATTGATGCCTGTTTCTAGTGTGAAATGGTGTGTCTGGATTTGTTCCCAGAGGTCTCTGCCCTTTGGCTCGCAGGTTGGGTATCCCCAGGCCGTGTGAGGAGCGTTAAAATCTCCTACTATGAGCAGCGCGTGGGGGCCCACCTCCCTTCTTGTGAGCGAGAATAAGCGGTTGAATCGATGTGCCCTGGATTTAGGAGTGCTGTAGATGTTTAGAATATATAGTCTGTTCGCTCCTTTTTTGCGTGGGAGGACAGTAATTAGGTCGTGGGGGATACTGACGCTGTCGAACTGGCTCCTATAGGCCGGTATATTTCTGTGTACGAGAACCGCCGTTTTGAGGTCGGTCGCACTTTGAAAGGATTTATAGCCGGGCAATTTAACAACTGTGTTTGTCTCCTGTAGCGCTATAATTTCCGGGGGGGCATCTAGGCTTTGGAGATACATCTGTAAATTATGTTTTTTACGTTTATATCCCCGGCAATTCCACTGCCAGACCTTGATGGGGTTGCTCTTATTGTTGTTCTTGTGGGGCATTATGTGTTTCGGGTTGGGGTATGTGATTGGTAGCGATACCGAGCCTGTTCATTATTTCTTGCATAAAGGTGTGTACTTCCGATCTGTAGGAGTTCATTTCTGATCGGAAGGTTTCCATGCTGTTTTGCATGGTGGTCATGTTTTCGTGGAGTGTGGTGTTTCCTCTCCCAATTGCGATTATTTTACGGTCTAGTTCTTGTTGCTGAAGGGATTCTCCTGCGGGGTTGGGGATTTGTACGGTGGTTACCGCAATCGCTCTTTTTTGGGGGGCGGGCGAGGTGGCCTCTTCGGCGGGGAAATTTGGTTGTGAGATTGCCGCGTTTTGACTGCGGATCCTGTGGAGTTGCTGTCTTAAGGTATTATTTTCTTGCCTAGGGGTGGTCATTTCAGCTCTGATGTTGGCTAGCTCATCTGCTAGTTCTTTGGGGACGGTTGGGGGGGTTTGGGCCGAGGTGGAGGTGTGGGAGGCCCCATCATCGAAGCTTACCGATTTGTCGTTACCGGCGGTCGTCTGTGATGTCGTCGGGAGGGTGTCCCACCCCTTGTGGTTGGCCTTGGGCCGGGGCTTGGATGGGGTTCGTTGTCGATTGGTCGATGGGGATCTCTTCTGCCTCGATTGGGACCTCGTTTGGGCTCTTTTCTTTATCGGGTCCCTGGTCCTGGGACGGCCGCGTTCCTGCATGGCGGGCCATTCCTGTTGGTTTGGAGGGTTCAGAAGGGTGTTTTCTTTCTGTTTCTCCTTCTCGGGCAGCGGGCGTTGGGGGAGAAGCATGGCTATGGGTCTACGTTGTGTCGAGGCCTCCGGAAATATTGCGATGCTGTTCGTGTGGTTCATCATTCTGTATCCAGGGTGGGGGCGTGGAGCCCTGAGATGGTGGTGATGATCATGGATTTCAGCTCAGCCACGATTCTTGGAACGAGGGCCGTCAGGGCTGCCCTGATTTCCGCCTGTATAGCTGCACGAAGCGTTTC
Source organism: Ixodes ricinus (assembly GCA_037355805.1). Classification (NCBI taxonomy): domain Eukaryota; kingdom Metazoa; phylum Arthropoda; class Arachnida; order Ixodida; family Ixodidae; genus Ixodes; species Ixodes ricinus. Next base: position 58,117 of record JAZHYW010001032.1, on the reverse strand, counting down.
ATCCAGTTGTGTTGGGGACGGCGATGGTGGTGCATGCAGAGGTCGATCGCGGTTGATATTTTTCCGCACGGACGACACCAAGTCTTCGGTATCGACGGTTGTAGACGTCTCCCGCCGAGAAGGCAGGAGCGGGAACTCCTCTGTCCCTCGGAAATGCGGCTGTGATGATTGAGTGTCTGATAGTTGTCGGGCAGTACTAGTATTTTCCTGTGGGGTTCGGTTTTCGTCGGATGTTCCCTTCATTTGTGGATTAGCCTCGAGCAGACTTGAGAGCAGTTCTTTAACCAGTGGAGTGAAGGTGTGATGAAGGATCATTTCCGTCGCCACACACTTTTGGTGGAAGTCATTCAGCACCTCCGCGGAATGCCCCGAGTGACCGCACATGCACCGCGCTGGTGTCGCATCCCCTCTCGGAAGAGTCGAGAAGGGAGGAGGAGCAGCAGCGTGCGCCTCAGGCGAACTGGGAGGGGGACGGCCGCGATCATTTGGGGAGACCGGGAGCCGAGGCTGGTTGGGGTCGGCTGCCAGAGAAGTATGCGGGAGGGTTGGGTGGGTCCCACTAGTTGCTTTGCAGGGGAGGCTGGTTGTTTCCGTGGGATGCCTACTGCTGTTGTCATTCCCGCTCCGGCTTCTCTCAGACGCGTTGGAGGTGGACCCGTCTGTGTGCGGACGTTTGTTTTCCCTCTGGTGTTCTTCGTGGAGCAGCGAAACAAGCGGTGGCCAACTTACTGCCTCCGTCCGTCGCATGTCGATGTCGCCAAAAGGAGGCTCGCTCCGTGCAGGCCGAAGTGCCCCGCGGGAGGACGATTCCGGCAAACCAAAGGGCTCGATGTGCCGACCTCCAGTCATAGCTCTCCGCAATTGGGACCGCTCACTGGGTGACGGCACGGATCGGCAGCGCATCTCTCGTCTGGGCATCCCGCCATCTCCTCGGCTGCACCGCATGAGTTGACGATTGCGGCCGCAGTTTGACGATGATGGGTGCCCCCGAGTATCCATGTCTCCACGGATCCAGGTGCCCCCGCGTCTCGAGAAGGATCTCTCTCCCCCGCATTGCGACACAGCTGCACCGCGGCACCGAGTGGGGGTGGTGGGTTTGTGGCCCACGGAGAGCTCTGCGTTCCGGCTCGGTGTTTCCTGACCTGCATGGAGTACACGCGCAAAGGTAGGTATGCCTCTCCACGGGTTGTTTTCTGCTTGTGGCGGTTCCGATATTGATGTTGATGTGAGCGGGGGCGCCTCCATGGAGGTCTGCCGGTCGTGATGGCGATCCCTTTGAGTCGTTTTTTGTTCTTTAGCCGGATAAACCCTGTACCACCGCGGGCCCAGAGTCACGTGGTCAGGCATACTTGGGCCCTCAAAAAAGACGAAGATTGATGTGCCTTTTCCCTTACGGGCGATGTCCAGGATGGTCCCTTTTGCCTCCACCATGGTCCGAATCACCTGTAGAGAGTGTTCGCCGGCCATGCCATGCACTGTTCCCACGGAGGCGTTTGTCGGCGTAGCTGGGAAAGAGCGCACCGGAATTTGGACCAGGTTGCGTATGAGCAGAAGCCTGTCTCTTGTTTCAATGTAGGGTGTGTCAACCGCTAGGATGTTTTTAGAAGGATTTAGTCGGATGTTTGTGACGGCCGTCTTGCTGAAAGCGCTTCTGATTTCTTTAGAAATTTTGCTCCGTTGTGTTGCTTCGAATGGGCGACTTTCTGGCGAGGGACGAAAAAGCACGGTGTAGAGTTTATCGATTTGGTTTGTTGGCTTTTTGAGTTTTCTCTCCGATCGGTATGTGACCAGCGTGTAGCCATCCTGGGTGAGGAATTCGGCAGGCGCAACCCCGCATGGACGGCGCTCACCTCGCGGATCATGACTGGTTGGTGCTGCTCTTCCGACGTTAGGCTCCCCGTCGGGATCGTCCCCCCCAAGGCACTCGAAGCTGTTCGATGTCGGCACGTTCACTCCCGTTGTTTCGCCGTTGTTGGTGCTTAACTCGGGTGTCTCGTTCATTACCCTCTCCACGGGCATGGGGATGGGGCGCGAGACGGAGGAAGCCTCTCGATGAGTCGAGGACGTTCCCGGCGAGTCCGGGGCACGGCCGGGGGTGAAGGGGGAACCGCAGGAGGCGCGTGTTCTCTCTCTCCGTCTTCCGAAATGGGTGACGTCGGCCGAGTTGGGGGCGCGTGGGCGTGGCCTCCCTCCAGGCACCCCGGGAGGCCGGCAATGGTCCCGGTTTGAATCTCGTCGACCGTTGGGGCCGTCCTGACCGCCGGCGCTCCCGAGTCAATCCTTTCAATGACGGGATGCCGATGATTGGTGGTCTTGAGCTCGGTAGCCTCCCCTGAACCATTCCGTTTTGTATCCATGGGAGTCGCTGGAGCGTGGGCGCCTCGAGGACACAGCGGTCGGGGGCGAAGGCGTCTTGGGCTCCCTGGAGCATCACGTCGATGGGGGGCCATGTTGGATTTGGCCGGCGTCTTAAGTTTTCCTTCTAAACCATCTCCGGGTCCCTAATCCGCGACTGCGTCTTAAAGGGATTGTCCGGTCAAATTTTGTATTCGAGAAACCAATTGAATATCATTGTTATTGCCTCGAGACGGATCGTACGTGCAATATCTGAATTTTGTATGCCCCTCTGCGTGAGTAATTGAATTTATGCTGCTCGAATCTCATTCTAGCGTAAACGCTGCTTTCGTTGGCAACATTGAAGCTCTGACGTCACAAAACACAAAGCGAGCATTTTTGTCTGCTTCAGCGTGCTTCGTTTTTCTTGTTGTGCTCGACTTGTTTCGTAGTTGGGTGAGATTTTGTTGCGCGGTTGGGTGCCACAACCACCGGGCAGCACATGCGAGCCAAGACATGACGTTCCACACTTTTCCGCGAGACGTGCAGTGACGAGCGAAGTGGATCGTCGCCGTGCATAGGGCCTAGGTTCCCGTCAAGATCGAGATCCCGCTTATGCAGCAATCATCTCACAAAGAGAGCTACGAGCTGAGCTCTAAGCGGACAGAAGGCTCGTAAGCTGAGGTGTGATGCTGTGCCAACGATAATAAACTACGTCCATCCACTCCTCGCCCAAATCGGATTAATCAATTTGATTATGCAGCGAAACCGAAACCAACAGCAAGGCCACCTGGAAACGATACCAGAAGTTGTATTCAGCGGCGTCTCAAGAGGGAGGGGGAGGGGGGGGGGGGGGTCGCGGCGGGCTATTGCCCCGGGTGCCGCTGACCCTCGCGACGCCACTGGTTGTATTTAGCATGCGTTCAGCCCGATTCTGTTTGACCCGCGTGTGAAAATGGAGCGTGACTACGATTCATCAAGCTCGTCCAAGTCAAGTGACGACATGCATTTGAACGATTCGCCGTTTGTTTTCGACCCGCGGACATCGCCTCTGAGGAGCGACCCGCAGCCTCATCACCGATCCAGTGGATCCGCTGACGTGTACCCAGATGCCGCTTCGTGTACCTAGTTGCCGCTTCAGAGGAGAAATCTGCATCCTTTGCTTTGCAAGCGCCCCTAGTTCGGTCGGTGGCCGTCGCAGTTGTGTTTGCGCGAAACGGCACACGTTTGCTCGAAGCTTATGGCTGTCTGCGAGTAATTTCCTGCTAAAAGGCGTGACTTTTTTGCACATGCTTGGGAACTGCATTAAAGAACCGTATTTAAGTAGGGTACAGCCTAGGAGACTATATAATTCGAAACAAAATACAATACATTCATCGACCAACGCTTGTTATCCCGACCATCCGACAAACCTTGCGTTTTGTGACGTCACGCAGCACCTACGGATGTCAGCCATTGCCACTGGCGAAATTCGGGGTGCAGTTTCGTACATAGGCTCATGAAAGGTTTAATTAATAACGGGAGATCATATATCAAAATAAAAATGACCTTTCTCTACATGAAGGCTCCCTCGACGTAACGAGCGCAAGAACTTAAGTACTTCCGGTTTTGACCGGACAATCCCTTTAAAATTTATCGTGTTTTTTTTCTACGCGTTTGCGCTTTGTTTTGTGCGAACTGATTGATATAAAACCTTCAGAGTTTTTGTCGAAAGAAGTAAAAAGACGGGAGCTCACGTAAAGGTGGTCGAGCCAAGCTGGTCCCCTGGCGGGCACCGCGTGCAAAGAGAATGATGTGAGAAGAAGCATTTTGGAGGAGGAGATCGAACGGCAAGTCAATGCCCTGCGAGAGGCAACGAGAGTGAAGCTGGAGGAGGCTAAGACAGAGAGAGCGGCCATAGAAAGTAGGATGTTGGCGAAGCTCGAAGAAGAGAGGTCTTTGAGAATAGCGGCGGAGGAAAAACTGAAAGCTATAATGCAGGAGGAAATGAGCGAGAAAGAAAAATTAGGGAGGTGGTTAATGATCTGGATTTAGTCATGTGAACCAGCGCAAACGACGATCAACGGGGCAGAAAACGCGCCGCAATAGCTGGAACCGGGAAAATGGGTCAAAGAAAAGAAGACATACCGCACAGACGGGAAGACCAGGACCAAGTTAAAGGTAACCGACAGGACACAACGGGTAAGAAAGTCAGAAGTAGTCCACTTTTATTTTCAAATTTTTATATGAAAAATGAAGCTTTCGTTCTCCTACCTTTGTGCGCTAGTTTTCTTTTGACCTATTGAGGTATTTAGCACACAAGGTCGAGAGAATAAGAACAGGAAAGAAAAGAGCGCTACTCACAACTACGTTTACTTAGTAAAGGTAGTTGTGAGTAGCGCTCTTTTCTGTCCTGCTTTTCTTCTCTCTACCTTGTGCGCTAAATACCTCAATATGTTGGACTACCAACTAGCCCAAATGTCAGCTTTACTGCAGTCTGTAACCCCAGGATTTATACGTTCTAAAATCGAAAAACTTTGAGATTGTTCTAAGAGAGAATTTCGGAAACAAAATCGTCGTGTTCTTTGGGCAAGTCGAGTCGGCTATTTTTAATTTTGATATAAGAAGTATTAAGAATTGTCATAAGTAGCCACATGTCGCCGCAATGGATGATGCCTGGTAGAAGTTATGTTTATTAGTGTATAAAAGAGGCACGGTGTGAATTCTCAAACTGGAATTATCAGTCGACCTAAGCGATGAACTAGCCTGAAATAGTCTTTTATAATCGAGCTAAGAGACAAGCTATGAATCTGTCATTGAAGTAGAGAATATCCTGCGACCTAACCCATGAACTAGCCGCGATCATACATCCATCCAAGGTGGAAATGTTGACGAACCTAAGCTATAAGCCAGCATTGATGAAACGTAGTCGAAGTTGGCCTACAGAAAACCACTATGAAGCTGGGTTTAAACCTGCTAATATGGGCAGGCCTAAGCCATGAACTAACCATTATAACACTCATTTCAGTTGGAAATTTCGCGCTGACCGAAGATCTGTGCCGCCATGAGCGCTCTCCAGACTTACCGCCACCACGAGATGCTCCATTTTCGGCACGTTTTGTGCTATTTCTGGGCCTCTACAGTCCAACTGTATGAAAATGTTTTTACTTCCCGGGTACGTTCCAGCCTGAGCAAGACATTCCAGCTGCTCCAGTGATCAATTTACCTTTGATTAGCCCGCAGTAGCCACTATTAGGAAACCCAGTGGTGGCGTTAAGTTGGATGAACTCTCTACATCACGTGAGCTCTGCTGCTTTCCCGTGCAGCTTCAGGAGTGACTACCTACCATCCTTGAACGGGTCACCTACGATTTGCGTCTCATCAGTTTACCCAAGAGCCTGAGAGGGGCCAGAAACTGCACTTACCAGCGGCTTTTTATTCCGGTACGTATCGGAAAGCTGATCTGGTCAACAGCAACAAAATATGAGTACGAACCCTCTTCTAAAGCGGTAGCGTTACACGTCCAACCATGCTCAAGGTAATGTCCTCAAGGCCACGTACCCCCCGTGGCTGAGAGGAAAGGTCGCGTAATCAAGGTCACGTAATGCCCGTGGCTGGAGAGCAAGGTCGCTTAATTAAGGTCACGTGAGCGCCTGTTGCGTAAGCTCCCTTCGCGTGAGAGCAGGACGCGTCAGAGCCGGACGTGTCAGTATCTGACGTGACATGACGTCCTCGATGTCGTCCTAGAGGTCGTTCTTGAGGTCGTCGTAGACGTCGTCTTTGACGTCGTCCCTAGGACATCGTCCTTGAGGTCGTCCTTGAGGCCATCCTAGACGTCTTCCTAGATGTCGTTATTGACGTCCTCTACGCCGTCATCCACGACGTCGTCCTCGACATCGTCCTAGTCAGCGTTCTTAAGGTCGTCCTAGACGGCGTCCCAGACGTTGTCATGGAGGTCGTCATAGAAGTCGCCCTAGACGTCGTTCTAGAGGTCTTCCTTGACGTTGTCCTTGAGGTCGTCGTAGATGCCGTGCTTGACGTCGTCCTATATGCCGCTCTTGACGTCGACCTCGGTATGTGCATGGCATATTACAACCATTTCATCATTGTGTCACTTTCTTTCTAATTGTTTTCACTAACGGTGTTCCTGTAAAGCTACCGCATTCCATCGCGTCTGGTCGAATAAATGTACGTGTAATTTTAAGCTTTTCTAGACCTCTGCCTGGTATGCCCACGGATGAGAGAGGGAAGAGAGAGAGAGTGAACGGGATAGGGGTGTCGTACCAAATACTGTTAGCGCATCTGTCTTATGTTCCCTTTATTTTCCTTGTCACCCTTTCTTTTGTCCTGAAAGTTGAAAGGAGTAGTTGCGTTTTGGCATAGTTCTTGGAACCCAGCCTACGTTACACAGTCAAACGGTGCCATGCAAACGGTCCTCTACAAGGCCGTAGTGGTCGATTTCTTTAACACGAAATGTGTTTTATTAGCCGATTTTTATTTGGTTTTGAAATGTTTGGCCGTAACAGCCGGCTGTAACGAAAAACCGACATCGAAAAGTGTAATGGCCATCGGCAACCATATAAAACTACTTCAGTCCACCGGTATGAATTGAACTCACCAGCTCGAAATTGTGAGCCAAGAGCTTTGCCGAATGAGCTATCCAGGGTCTGTGTTGGGAGCACAGAAAAGCGAATCTCAATTGAGTTGCGCCTGTAGGCGCGTTCGCGCTCTCCGCGGCCTTTCCTGATAATGCTGCACCACCTTACGGCGTGCGTCAGGAGTGTAAGTGCATCTTCGGTGGGCAGGTGCCGTTCATATTTACTTCTCTTGTTCCCCTGAATTGGCACATTCTGTGCTTACCAGTCTTTGTCAGCATGATCAAGCATGTATAATTTTTTACCTCACCTACCAGAAATCAGCGCAGGGCATAGATTGAACATTAGTCAGGCAGCGGCATTAAAGGCCGACGTACACTTCGCGCTTTCCTCTTTTCCCACGCTTCCTCCTCTCCCCCCTTCTACCCTGTCCACCTTTGCCTCTTTCCTCTTCCCCGGGGTGAGGAAGGTCTTCTGCCTTGCAGAATCTCGGAGTCTCGATCGTCGGCCTTTAAGGCCGGTTTCACATACAGCGGAGCGCACAGTTAGCGCTTCATTAGCGCTGGAGGCAGCGCTCATGGCACCGACTTGTGCGTGACGTAGCGCTCGGTTAGCGCGTCAGAAGCTCTCCAGTGGCGCTCGGTTAGCGCTTCAGAAGCTCTGCAGTAGCGCTCAGTTGGCGCTTCCGAAGAGCTTCAGTAGAGGTATTCACTGGCCGCCATATTTGAGGTCACTGTTTAGAGCGCATGCTCAGAACGAGCTCACATTAATAGGCTGCCAAGAACGGCAATATTGATGGTGCAGGGTGACGTTGCAAAATAACTGTGGAAGCTAGCCATCAGCACGTGCTCAGCATTAGCGCACACGGATATGGCCGCCAGTGAATACACCCTGTAGGCGCTCGGTTAGCGCTTCAGCAGCGCAGTGTAAGCGCTCTCGCGCTCCTTGTGCCGTGCTTGCTTCTGATACAGTGTACTTTTCCGGAACAGCGCGTGCACGGCGATTCCGTTGTTGTTTTTCTTTGGCATTGGAAAAAAGAGAAAGTAAAAGAGCCGTTCTCCAAGCAATGGAGTCGGGCAGACAATCCAGAGTCATGGACTCTGAGCGACTAATTGATTGGGTATAACCTCAATGCTTTCTATTCTATATGCGTGACCCTGGTTTCAAAGACACGCAGTTAAAAAATAATCACCTTCGAAAGAGCTCTGTGTCCCGGTACCTCAGCCTGGTAACAAGGTTCGCCGGATACCCGTCGGTATCTCGGTGGCGAAAGATTTCGCGCACCCAGGTCGTTAGGTCGTCCACACACATATGCACTAATTGCGCACGTAAGAGGATTTGTCGCGTTTCTATTTCAGCGTCCCACATGTCCGCCTTGGCACTGTTGATGCACACCCAACCACAGGAACCGGTACCGCAGTGCACGCGCTAATCCGCAGCAATAACCGCCGTACAAGAAGCGCTAACAAGGCGCTACTCATGCGCTAACAAAGCGCTACTGAAGCGCTGACAAGGCGCTACTAAAGCTATAACAAGGCGCTTCAAAACCGCTAATCGCTCGCTATATTAGAACTAAGTCACACGCTAGGAAGCGCCACATAAGCGCTCTTTGGAGCGCTCACGTAGCTTCTAACTTACGGCTGAACTCCACGGAGCGAAATATGTGACGAATACCTGACGAAGGTCGCCCGACGCCACGCTCGCTTTGCGCGAGGTAGCAGCCACTGTACTCATTCCACATCTAGAGCAAAAGCCACCGGGAAAAATTCGTCGATCTTTCGCAGCATATTCGTCCCACTGGAGTTCAGGCTTTAGTGCTCCGTTGTATATGTGGACAGACCTTTAGGCTGGCGGGACTCGTGATCATTCAATGAGGACACGAATTCTGCCTGAGCGTGGTGAGGACGCAACACTCGTGCGATGCTCTTCCATTACATGAGTTCGAAACCGGAAACTCCTAGGAGCCATCCATATAGCACATTATATGATAAACAAAATGCAGCGGGGGAGAGGGGGGGGGATCGGCGGTGGCCGAGTGCACTAGCGCACACCAGCTCGGAGCACGCGTAGCGAAAGCTTGCTCTGCGGAACTCAGGGATCCCGGGTTTAGTCCTCACCCCTGCCCGGTTCGATCTGGACGAGCATCGTACCGGCGTGTGGTCGTCTATCACTACTGCGTTGTGCACGTTGTGGACCATAGGCTAGCGGTTGTACCGCACTGGTTAACGAATAAAACAAGTTAAATTTTTGCTCATCATGCTGAGAGACAAGTGGCCCGTTGAGGCAGACTAAGTTCAGGCTGCACGAACATACACACACCAATTTTAATTTTCTTAATGCAGCGAATCTCTATTCTACTTACTTTCGAACTCGAAAATGCGATTTGCATTGCGATTTACAGCACGCTAACGTCACGCCCAGCACCTCGCTTCGGGCCATGCTTTTTGTTTTTTAGTTTAAACGTTCTTGCCGCCATTGGTGTGAATTGTTGCCAGAGTGACAATGATTCACTCCACGGGTGCTTTGCAGGAAAAACTATATAAGGCAGACGTTGTGCATAGGTAGCAAGTTCTCTATGGCGCCTGGAACGCGTCTCCAATTCGTGTGTTTACCGCAGTGGTCACAGCACCGGCCGGCGTTTCAGCTATCGACACTGTAGTTTCGCTGTACAATTCAAAGAAATCATGATATGCACTATGAATTGGAACCATCGGAAGACCAGGGGCGCAATGGGATTTGTCTTGACAATATCCTCCTGTTCCGCAGAGCTTGCTGCTTCAGGAAGACGCAGTTCTGTACGTGGACTCGGACGCCGTACTCTTTCACCTCGTGGAAGATCTCTGGAACTACTTCGGTCAGATGAACGACCAGCAACTGGCTGTAGTATTTCCTGACGTCGAAGACCAAGCACATACCGTCTATAATAACTGGGACATGCCCCACTATAAGCGTTACGGTAAGCGAGCTGAGCGTCTGGTCTACTCTATCCCTCATCGATGTCGTTGTGGAGTAATGCTGATGAACCTCACGCGGGTGCGCAGCTCTGGTGTGGACGCTCTCTTCTTTCGTTGATGCACAAATATCGCCACGAAGAGCTAGCGTTTCACGACCAAGACATTATCAACACCGTGTTCCACGACCATCCTGAGAAGGCCTTCCACGGGTCTTGCAAATGGAACTCTGTGCACTTGGTCTGCCTGTCCAGAATTTCGTGCAGAGGGGAGACGCCTGCTCTTGTCCACGGTACATACGAAACGTTCAGTTATCCCTACCGAATGCCAGCGTACAGGGCCATCGGCGACGCTATGCGGCAGGTCAGTTGAAACAGCAAAGATATAGGCTTTCTTACAGCATATAATCCCACTATAGTCGCCGACAGTGAGGGCTCCACAGCCAACAAGACTGCAACATCAGCTGGTAAAAACAACGAAGAACGAATCACAGAGCAAGTGTGATCATATTACGTCACGCCCAACGTTTCTTAAGTTACCTTTGGGCCAGACAGCCACCTTTCTCACCAGAGACATAATCAATATCTACCTTCTTGGCTGCCGCCTATTGTCTTCACGGGCTTCCAGTAGCCGAACTTGAGCCAATGTTTGAGCGTGCTGTCGGACGTTAAGCATGCTCAAAATTATCGCTTACCAAAAAAAAAAAAATGAAGCGGTTCTGCATGTGAGGAAAACCACTTAAATTTCCTTCATTTGGCCTTCAGGATACCGAATATAGATATTATATTTCAATTTTGTGCACGGAGGATACAATAAAATCATTTTTAAAGTACCGCTTATCCTTCCCGGAACGTCATGTCATATCAAGAGTTTTCGGAAAATCCGCTCGCGCATCTTCAGCGCCTATCAAAGCTGTGCGCGGGAACTCTTGCTGTTTTTAAAAAGGTCAAAAAGAGACGTCACGACCAAAGTAACGTTTGTCACGACTGGTGTCAGTGCGGGGGAACATACCTGGCGTGCTTGCAATAGCACGCGCTGCGTACACGAGCGACACGCGCTTGGTGGCCGAAAGACCCTGGCATGACGTAGCTACTGGCCGGAGGTTTTTCGTGTTTTCTTGTGTTTAGTTACATCTTCGGGAGAACGAACGTGATATTCAGATTCGCGGGATACAAATACCACCGAATTCAACTCTAACTCGTTTTATCAAGAACCTCTTCAGCTTCTTTTTAATTATCGTTTGTCAAAATACAATGCTCTGAACGGGGAGAAGAAGACGAAGCGCTTCGAACAGGTCAGTGATTTTCTCGGCTAATCTGTTTGTGCTTATTTCTATTTATAATATCACTAGTTTAGACAATTCTAGCATCAGCGAACAATTAATAAAGCTTCCTCCGCTTGTCGGAGGGGTGGCTTTCGATCGGCTCGGGGTATAAACCCTGATTTGACTTCACCATGGCTACCGGAACCCCTTCGCTAACGGCAAGTCAGAAGACTCCAACTGAGCGCTACAGCATGCCTCCTTCAACATGCGGATCCTCTATCGCCGAGCTAGAGAACGAAGCCTCCGTCACTAACCTGGCAGAAGTTAGAGCTCCTGACCACGGACTCCACATATCTCCACCAAACGCTGAAATGTTAACTAGCAACATGGAAATCGCCGACGCCGACCAAGGTGAATGGCACGATGCCAAGACATCCAAGAAGCGCAAAAAGAACTCCAGTTCAAGCAAAAGCGGAGACACAGTTACGAACTCGCCTACCACGACAGTTGGCCTGACTGTAATTTTTGTACCAGCGGTTGAAAACCAGAAAATCACAGCGATCAGCAGTCTAAAACTGTCTGTTGCATTGGAACAGCTGTGTCCCGAATGCATCCACGAGATTAGGCCCAACAGCAGATTAAATCTGATCGCAGTGGACACTCGAAATGGCCAGACGACCCGTGCGCTCCTTGCCTGCACTCAGATCTGCGGCTTGAAAGTTCGAGCGTACGAGCCCGTCCCGCGGCACTTCGCAGTAGGAGTGATCAAAGACGTCGACGCTTCACTTTCTGATGCCGAAATTGAACAGCATATGAGATCACCAGAAGGCCGAGTGGCGAGAATTCGACGGCTTGGACAAAGTTCTATAGTAAAGATAGCGTTCAGCGAAACAACGTTGCCGAGTTTTGTTTATCTCGGTCACGTTCGCCATCCGGTGACACCGTTCAAGGAACGCCCAATTCAGTGCCGCAAATGTTGTGGATATGGACATCGCGAAGCCAACTGCAAGCGCCCATCTATCTGCAGTCGCTGCGGAGAAGCCCACGACGGCAACGACACGTGTTCTGGTCAAGAAAAATGCGCGAACTGCAGTCAAGCTCACGCTGCCACGTCCTCTTCCTGCCCAAAATGGCAGAGAGAAAGTGAGACCCGCAGCTATGCACGCAAACACGCAGTTGACTTTCGCGCCGCAAGGTCCGCCGTCTCACAACAGAGGGAAACAAAACAAACGGCTGAAATTGAACAACGACCTCTACACTCACAGAACACAATAAATGAGACATCTAACAACCAGAACCCAAGCGCCCATGGCTATGCTGCAGCTTTAAAGAAGAATCAACAGAAGCTCATGAAGGGGCCCCTCCCTCAAATGACCGCAAAACTCAAGTTTTAGAACCCATGGGAGAAAATGAAAGGCCGTCGACGTCAGCGGCTGCCACTCCTGATCCAATGCGGAGGACTACTTCCACCACTGACGCTCCGCCAATCAAAGGCAATGCATGGGAGAGCTGGATTCCGCTTCTCAAAAAAGCAGCTCGCATGGCCTACAGCCTATTATCTTCTGTCAACGCCCAATGGGCACGAAACATCACATCATTGCTTAATATGATTCTTCCGCTTATGGGAGAATTATAAACGCGGGAAGCACCAAGAAGCCGCATAAACGCGTCCGCAATTGGAAATTATTCAACATATTAGGACTACTCACTATCCCCGTTAAGAAAGGCAGGCCTACGATTACCACTAGAGCCCTTAAGGATGGCATGGCTCTTTCCAAGGAGCCACGATCGCAGTCATCGCCGATTCAGCTTAATGAAAAAACCAACTTAATCACTGACGTCTTCTTGCCACTAATCTTTCATGCTGCAAAAAACTTTTTTTTTATCAGCAAGCAAGACACAGCTTTCAAAGACAAGCATCTCTGACAGCAACCAGGGACCGAGCGGCCACCAAGGGCAGCTGGACAACTTCTCTCCCGAATCAACATGGCCAGCGGTAATTCGGGGATAATCATATGGCAGTGGAACTGCCGCGGCTTCGCCGGCAAGAAGGCAGTCCTGCAACAACACATCAGGCATGCCGCACGCAAACCAGACGTGATTTTACTTCAAGAAACGCTCACGGACGCTCCCACCCTAATGGGCTATAGGGAACACGTCTGCACAATAGAGGGAAGGGGACTATGCACGCTCGTCAGGAAGGGCCTTACGTTCGTCGACCACGAACTTGGCGGCGTTCAAGTAGAACATTCGTTTGTGGAACTCATACCGACCAAACACAGGAAGCAGAGCATATTCGTTCTAAATGTGTACAGCAACCCGTCCAATCGCCGCCAGAGGTTCCGGGCGCTGCTCCAGAAGGCACTCAAGACCGCCGGGTCCCAGACGCTGATCGCGGGGGCGACTTCAACGCGGCAGAGGCAGCATGGGGTTACGGTTACAGCACGGCCAAGGGGAGAAACCTCGCACAAGACACGCAGGAGCTAGACTTCACGCTCATCACGGACCCGGCGCACCCGACAAGACTGGGCAACTCGGCCACCAGGGACACGACCCCGGATCTGACGTTCGTCAGAAACGCGGGGACCACGAACGTCACGTGGAGCAACACGACGGTTGACCTGGGCAGCGACCACGCGATCATCGAGATACACGTCCCAACACCGGACAGAATGCAAGGCAGCAAGCGCACCTTTACGTGGACGGATTGGGAGGACTTCAGAAAGCAACGCGACCGACAACAACTACACGAAGCAGAAGAGATCACGGACATCGAAGCGTGGTCCCGCGAGTTAGTCGAGGACGCCAAAGCGTCGACCAAGACGATCGAGACCGACGTCGACACCGACAAGATGGACAGCCGCCTGGCGCACCTCATTGAGGCGAAGAATTCGATCCTGGCAAGATGGAAGAAACAGAGACTCAACCGGAGACTCAGAAAAAAGGTTGCGGAGCTCAACCGCAGCATCGAGGAGCACTGCCGCACGCTCAACCGCCAGCAGTGGGATGAGATGTGCAACGCGGTGGATGGCCAACTACACAACGGCAAAGCATGGAGCCTACTAAAGCATCTGCTGGACGCAACAAACACCAAGTCTCACCAGAGGGACCATCTCGCACGCCTGATACACAAGGAGATCGGGGAACGCGGGAAAGATGTGGTGGCTGCCCGCCTACGAGCAAAATACCTTCCGGAGACCCCGACCGCGCAGCACGGCCCGTACAAGGGCGAGCCCAATGAAGAATTAGACAGAGACTTCAGCGTGGAAGAGATCAGAACAGCACTGCACGAACTCAACAGCAGGTCGGCACCGGGCCCCGACGGGGTGTCGAACCGCACCCTCAAGAATCTCGATGACCGCTCGATAGAACAGCTGACAGACTACATCAACACCTGCTGGCGGCGAGGCAGCCTCCCGCGCCAGTGGAAGACCGCGAAGATGATCCTAATACCAAAACCCGGCAAACCACCGAGCCTCGACAACCTCCGCCCCATATCGCTGACATCGTGCGTCGGTAAAGTCATGGAGCACGCACTGCTGAACCGCTGGCAAGTGTACCTGGAACAGAAAGGGATCTACCCACCGTCCCTCATAGGCTTCCGCCAACACCTCGGCACGCAAGACGCCATGTTACAATTAAAACACCAAGTGCTGGATAACAAGACCAGGGGAACTAGGGCGATCCTCGGACTCGACCTAGAAAGCGCTTTCGACAAGGTCGTTCACTCGGCGATCCTGCGACAAATTTCACAACGAAACCTCGGCCTGCGCACTTACAACTACGTGAAAGACTTCCTGACGGACAGACGCGCCGTACTAGTGGCAAAAGATCTCCAGCTGGAAGAGCAAACGTTGGGCAGCGCCGGCACCCCGCAGGGCTCGGTCATCTCGCCCACACTCTTCAACCTGGTCATGATCGGGGTGGCAGAGAAGCTGCAAGACATCGAAGACGTCCGGCACACCATATACGCTGACGACATCACTCTCTGGGTGCACAGAGGCAGCGACGGTCATATCGAGTCGACGCTGCAGTCAGCAATTGACGCAATAGAGGCCCATCTTCAAGGCACGGGCCTGCGGTGCTCGCCCAAGAAGTCAGAACTCCTGCTCTACCGCCCCACACAACGGGGCAAACTTAAAGCCCGAAGAAACTGCGAGGAAATCAGTCTACGCACGAGTGATGGCACGATCATCCCGACAGTCCCGAAAATCAGAGTCCTCGGCATGATAATCGAAGCCACGGGCCACAACGGTGGAGCAGTCACCAAACTAGTACACAAGACGTCCAACGCCACGAGACTCCTCAAGAGAATCACCAACAGAAGGAGCGGAATGAGGGAGGAGAACCTCACGCGACTCATCCACTCGTTCGTCGTCTGCCATATCGCTTACGTTGCGGCCTTTCACAACTGGTACAGGAAAGAAGAAGACAAGATCAACGTCCTCATACGCAGGGTTTACAAGATCGCCTTGGGCCTGCCGGAATCCACAGGCACAGACCGCCTGCTCCAGCTGGGCATCCACAACACGCTGAACGAAATCGCAGAGGCACAGCGCACCTCGCAACTGGAGAGGTTGTCCGGCACGAACGCTGGCCGCCGCATCCTCGAAAACCTCGGCATCGGATACCACACACAGCAGGGCCACAAAGTCACCATCCCAGTCGCGATCCGGCAGACAATAAGAGTCGATCCGATCCCCAGAAACGTTCACCCGGAGTACAACCTAGGCAGAAGAGAGGCCCGAGCCAAGGCTCTCCTCAATGCCCACTGCAACAATGTGGGTACGCGATTCGTGGACGCCGCCGAGTACGAGAGAGGCTCCCGATTTGCCGTGGCGGTCGTCGATTCCGACGGGGAAACGAAGATATCGGCAAGCGTGACATGCGAACGCGCCGAAGAAGCGGAGGAAATAGCTGTCGCCCTCGCCCTTACGGACCCGGCGTGCCAAACAGTCCTCTGTGACTCGAGACAAGTGATCAGGAACTTCGCCAAAGGACGGATATCGCTACGAGCAGCCCGAATCATAAGCCAACGCCAAGTCCACCGAGAACCAGAACCCCCAACCCGACTCCTGTGGTTCCCCGCACACGTGGGGGAAGTCTCCGAGGAGCATCGTAACGGCAACGAGACGGCACACGCCAGGGCGCGCGAGCTAACAAACCGCACCGGCGACGGTCGTCCGTGGTACAGCAGCAAGGACCGTATGACGAGCTACAACGAAATCACCAAGGCCTTCCGCCTGGCCCGACGGACACTCCCTCCGCCCAGCGACAAGCTGGACAGGGCACAGGCGGTCGCACTCAGACAACTGCAGACGCGCACGTACCCTAACCCGGCACAGTATCACAGAATGTTTCCCGAAATATACACGACGAACACGTGTAAGGTCTGCCGCAAAGAGGTAGCCACGCTAACCCACATGCTCTGGGACTGCACCAAAGACCCGCACGGTGCTAACTCCGGAACCCTCCCGCCGCGGCTGTCCGCTGCCCTGTGCAGCCCCAGTCTTGACGATCAACTTTGGGCCGTCCAGCAGGCCTGTGAGGCGGTGAAGCGGCAGGACTTCGACGCCCCTAGTCGGGCAAAGAGGACCAGCCGCAACGCCCCCAAGCGGGTGACTTAGGCCCGGTCAGCGAAAGCTCTGCAGGCATTCAATAAAGTTTTTACCAACCAAAATGCTCTGAACGTTTATTCACACGGGGCATCTTTTTTGAGAAGTCTAGTATCACGAAATTAGGTTACGGGAAAGAGATGCGCCGCTTGAACGAGACGGGGAAAGGGATGCGTATCCTCGCTCTCAGAGCGCGCACTCCTCACTCTCAGAGCGAGATTTTGCTCAAACTTTACCGAGGTCTGTAAATAACCAGAAGGAGAAACGCGGACGCTGCCAATATGACGCTGGATATCGCTGTGACGTCTGATCTTTGAGGCGGAGCGAGCTTTTGAAGGAGCCTGAGTTTTGACCGATCCTGTGTCCGAGCCAAAGCCGAAAAAAGAAAACAAACATGGCGGTGAGCACCCAGCGTAGAAATTGTGCGTACGGGCGGTACGAGTTGGCGGCGAGGTGCAGATTCCTCAACATTCGCGACAAGTGCAAGCAATGCATGCGAAGGCGATGACTGGGGATACCTTACCTTTTAGCGGTACAAAAATTTACGAACTACCTCGAGGTCAACTGCCTCGTCCTTGACGTTCGCTGTCTTTCTCTGGTTTGGCAGGCCAACTGAACCAAGTGAGTTAAATCGGACAAAGTTTCTCGAGCGACATTATGAAGCACACTATATTTTCCCACTGTGCGCACTTCATATAATTTTCTGAAAACGCTTTATAACCCCGGAGCAGATGACAAGAGGTTCGACGAAATTCTCGTGAGCCAATACGTCAGAGGTTCGGCACGTCAATCTTGACGTGTGAATTGGCCGCATTTGCGAAGTCTCGGTTTCGCGAAACCGTTGCACGTTAAAAAAAGTACCGTATGAAAAAAAAATCGATAAGGATGGCAAACGCACGTAGCACCTCGGACCAACTCCCGACAACTCTTTTGTGGCAGGAAAAACAAACCAACAAGGACCACACGAGCGTAGCATTGTTCCGTGCAACAAGGTTCGCGCCCGCACCGGGACTCAAAGACTCTGCCTGAATACCCTCTCAAACTTGTCCCAGGTATGTCGCATACAGAAAATGAGGACGCTATTGTAGCCAGTGGTTAGGAACTACCTTATGGTGCGCGAGTATGCACGGTTCATTTCGCTTATTCTTGCTATTGTGAATAGACCGATCTCACGAGCCGTTGACGCGCACGCGGCTGCAGGGGAAGCGGCCATCAACGTAAGCCGAAGCTGACTGGCCAGTCGCTTCGCTTCTACCATTGGCCATCCAAGCCAGGACCAGGGACGTCATGGAGGAGGTTATGTTAATGCGAAAGCATTAGCTGTCTCATGGAGTGAGCTGACGTCATCAGTCTGAAGCGCGAAAACGGCAGATGGTTTCCTTCGGTTCCATTGGCTGGCGCGCGTCGACGGGGCTCCCATTGGCCGCTGCGCTCGTCAGTTTCCACGCCCACTCACCCCATGGCGCTGCATGTCCATCAGCGCGGAGCGTCCAAGGTCACCTGGAGAGCACGCGCGCCGACCGGCGACGAAAAGTACGCAGCAGACGAAAAAGGGAGCGGACGAGCGGCTTGCATGCTTTCCCATTCACAACTCATAAAAAATGCTTAGGTGTACCTCGATCTTTTTTTTGCTTGTCTTTGCAATATTAGTTTGCCTATGACTTTTAAAATAAAGCGAATTTAGAGAAAAGACAAGTTTCTCTAAGTTCCTACGCTCAGTGCTTTCAAGCACGGTGCAAAATTATAAACAAGTAAAAAAGTCGTTGCAGGGCTGCTTTAATCCTCCTCTCCTCTCACATTCCACAGTGACCCGAGATGTACACGAGGTTGGCCACCGCCTTCGCCATCTGCATACGAAGGACTCTGGTGCTGGTGAAGAGGTGGGGACGGTCCTTTTAGGTCGGGTGTGTGATTCCGATGATCTTGCCGTACGTCCCGAGCACCGCTTGGAGCGCGTCGTCCGGAATATACCTACGGAAAAAGTCAGGAGACCTACGCGTAAATGATACGTGGGTCCACCTGTTCCAGCTGGACTGCGACGTTGTTTAGCAGCAGACTACCCGACGCTACGAGCTAATCAGCTGCCTCTGTAGACCTTGCGGCGACAAGATGACGGACCAAAACAGATACGCCATCTTGTGTGTTGTGCACAACAGCGTCACTAGAAGCTTCGTATCGGTTGTGGAGCTCACGCTTTGCGGCCGAGGCAAAACAACTCTGGGTCGAACCCTACAGTCGACGATAGCGCTGTAACGTTGGCGTGTCTGTCTTTTTGGTAGACGCTTCGCTGTCATGGTGACGGCAACCATAACAGACGGACTTCATCGTGCGGAAGAAAATGGCGGAGTGGCGAGAAGAGATATGTGCTCACCTCGTGATATCCGGCATAATTCAAAATATGAGGGCAAAACCGTACATGTGGGATGAAATGATTTGGTTGGTGTTGTGAAAATGTGCTCGTCAACGGTTGAACAACCCAGTTACGGCGGCACTTTAGGAGCGGATACTCTAACATTGCCGTACGTGCTACCACAAAATGTGGCTCATATGCTGGAAAGTTATATTTACGCTGCGCGACTCTGGCGGCAGCTGTTTCCGCGACATGATCCTTCATCAGTGACCCTGTTTTCCATGCGCACACACCATGTGGGGCATTGCGGAGCTGCTCTCTCTGGCAAGTACCGTCGTGGGATTTTTTTTTACTTTCATTTTCAAACGAATTGGTTGCTGTGGCGTAAAGTGCTTCGACAGGATATACGAATTGGTTTGTTGTACATTCATGTTTTCGGGGCTAAAAAGTTGCGAAATATATTTAATCAAAATGAACCGCGCCAACGAGACGTGGATGGCAGGCCAACGACTTTGAGAGGTGTGAATGCTCATATTTACACTACACTTTCCCGATAAAAGAAATGCTTCCGTCTTAGTGACCGGCATAGGTGGTACGACTTTCTGAACTACTGTAAACGACGGAATTTTCGCGTGGACCTAATTTTCGCGAATTTCGCGAACCGCCTCCGATTCGCGAACAATAGGTTCCGCGAACAATTCGGGAACAATTTCATCACCTTGAAAGCGGCATTGAGACACCGGGAAAACACGCGTCCAAAAAGCATAACAATATCATTATACGCGATATGTGAATATGATATGGAAAGTATCCTAAAGTAAATAACGCCATAAGTCGGAATTCAGCTCACCTCAAGAAGTTTATTTGGTACCTTCAGTCAATTCCTGCCAGAGTATAGCCGATTCGGATCGTGTCTCTGCGGTTCTCGAGATCCGCATACACTTCAATCAGCCATGCTGCGTGAACGGGCTTCATAACACTTGCTCGCAAGTCGATCTTAACGTCAGCTGCACTCTGTCCTTTCTCCACCACCTCTTGTACACATCCGGCATACCACTGGGTAAAGCGGTTCATCATGGCAGTCTTGAACACATTGTTAATGTTTAGGTCGTTCGGTTGCAGGAGTCCGGTGCAGCTTGCCGGGACGAAGACGTACTCAATGTTGTTTGCAGCTAGTTTCTGCAGAAGACTCTTCGTACGATGTGCAGCGAAGATGTCAAAAATGCAAAGTGCATGTTGACTGGCACCACTCACACGACTCCTGCATGCTCTCCACGTACGGAAGGAGAACAGTGTCGACAAATCGCAGCATTGTGGCTTCGTTGCTCCAGTGGTTGTCACTGTGCCACACGTCCCAGTCATTTGGAAACGTGACCTTGGCATGGCACCTGTCTGTTTTGCCTGCATATAACACTTGAGGAGGCAAGAGTTTGCCAGAAAGCGTCGTGGTCATCAAAACGGTGATTTCCCTTTTGTCGTCCAAGCCAACCACCCCAACTTGCTTGGAACCTCGGGCCTCCATCGTCCACTTGCTGGCTGGAACCAGCTTGACACCTGTTTGGTCCCAGTTGAGCACCAAGTCGTCGGGAATACCGAAGTGGTTTCTCTTCTCGTCGATAGTCTGCAGGAACTTCTTTTGGCACCCTCGAAACCGTTTGGAAAATTTCGCGCAGTCTTCGTGGCCTTACGCTTGACGAATCCCATCCTGTTCAGGAAAGATCTTGCCCAGGGTCTGTCGAGAACGAGAGTCCCACCAAACTCTGGCAAGAGTGTGGGCTTGGTCGCCCGCACAATGCCCAGTGCAGCAGCGATGCAAATCCTGGAGTTTATAACACCGCCCCTTCTCTGAGCTCCACAATGTACGCCCGTACGTCATCATCCAAGTTTCCAAGCACAGGCTTGACACCTCGAAGTTTACCAGGCAAGGTAGCCAGCTCTTTTGAATGACAGGACTTGTAGGCTTGGATATAGAAGGTCTTCATCCCCCTGACGGTGCTCTCGTTGAGAAGCTTTTCTCTTCCATCGGAAAACTTCCTCACTGCAGCAATTGTCCCATTTTCCGCAGCATATTTTCCAATCTTACATCTAAGTTCGTCATTGTAAGCAGAGTAGGGCCCTCGTTTCCGCTTTCGGGAGTCCACGGCGGTAGAAGCGGCAATAACACTTTGATTGGCCGACGTAAAAGAACGCTTATCACGTGTGGTCTTGCATACCTGTGGGTCAGGCAGTCCCGGCATATGATGATCTTCTGCATTCTCGACCACTGGCTTGAAGTAACGTAGTAAGGACATCGAGGGACAGCAGACTGACGGGCACAAGAAAACGTACCGCACTGACACAGAGCGTGCTGGCGTCGACGACCCCGGAACGCAGCCAAGTTTGATTGGCCCCTAAACCCACTTTGAGTCGGTTTATGTACAATCGTTGGACCCCATCGCCCTTTGTCGCTGGGCTTCCATGCAGAGTGTGTGACCTCGAAAAGTGAACCCAAGAAAGGTTAAGGGTGTGTGACCCAGTTAGTTTGGACCCTTAACTTATTTACATACACTGGTTTGACCCCATTGCCCTTGGCGGTTGTCCTTTCATGCAGAGTGTGTGACCTCGAAAAGTGAACTCGAGAAAGGTTCACATCAAAGAAAACCGATGTGAACATTAACCCAGCCTTTGTCGGCGTCTCGAAGCTGCGGGTAACGGCAGTGAGTTCCGGACCATTAATCACACAACTTACCGCCGTCTTCCCTTTCCTAGATTCTGACTGATTGACTGAAGCCGCAGAATCATAGAAAGATGGAAAGACAACCGGGCCGGAAGGGGGGCGGGGGGGCGGGGGCGGGTCCGGTGGCAATCTGGATTCGCGAAAATTAGAACCCGCGAATAATTTTAATTTTTCAACTTTGGCCCGATTCGCGGAAATTTGAGCCCGCGAAAATTCCGTCGTTTACAGTATATCGTAAATGACCCTTATCTCGCTACACGTGTACGTACTTCAAACTTAGTTTGAAATACCTGGAAGCGATACATGTCCCCTCTTGGCACAACCAAGCCCTAGGTAGGATAGAAAGCCGTAGTAAAGGGGGTCGACCCATAACGTCTCCGGAACGTGGTGTGTTGTCCGTCTTTTTTTTTCCCTTGTCTTCCTTCTCCTTTCTTGTCTCGGGTTTAGTTGTGTCAAGTATTCACCAGCTACCGTTCGTGCTGGCCTTTCTTTCGTGTCTCCGTTTCTTCCATACTCTTTCACCTCCCCCCCCCCTCCTTAAATATCTTTGGTTCGTGGGTGTAGATAAAAGGATATGTAATGCTAGTCTCCAACTGGCACTTGTTGACCGCGTCCTAAAAGTAGTTCCTCAATTTTTTGTCTGTAGAATGTTATAGATATGTTATGCTGACGCCGGCCGCGACCCTCCCGGTTTTAGAGTAGAAGGGATGAATGTGGCAGACGGCTGTTCTGCTGCAGGTCGCATTCCAGGTTGACAGTCCATAATGCAAGCATCAGCCGCCAGGAGTTGGGACGCCGCGACTACAGCGACACTCGCGTCAAGATGAATACATTAAGAAACATGGCAGTAATGTTTTTTTAAGGTTAGTTGTTATAATTTTGGAACCACCTTTGATTCTAGGCCGGAATAGGACGCTAAGTTCAGCAGTTGGAAACATGTTCCGGGCATCGTTTGTTTTCTCCTTCCACACTTACCTTCCTCTTGTGTAGACACAGCGAAGCGATACGCACTTTGAACGTAATTGCAATAATAAGTGATCCGAATGAGCCGAGATTACCGTGAAAATCACGGACGCATGCTTGTTCTGTAACAATAATAGGGACACTCTAAATAAAATAAAACAGTGGGGAATAAGTTAAGTTCAGATGCCTTGCGCACCTCTGATGCTTTTTAAACTCGAAATTTAATTACCATTTTGCCAGTTTCGCGTTTTTTTTTTTTTGTATCCGCACTGGGAGAAAAAATGAGCGAGTCCAATTTTTAATACGTCCATTCCATACGTTCATCGTTTATCACTCATGTTCTCATTTCGCGAGCATAGCTTCGAGTAATCCGTGCCACTTGGCACGCATCGTCAAAACTGAAATATGGTTTTCAAAAAGGAAAATACGAGAGAACCCAGCCCGTATGAATAGCTTGAGCTCTTCGTTAGAGATTGAGCATCCGGTTTGGATCCAAACGGTAGAGACGCCATATGAAATTTACCACTGGACACAAAACAAAAACCGAATGTACGTACTCTATTGTTCCAACGAAATTTATTATTTAAACTTGGTTGTCAGTTCGCACTGCTCTTTCCGGGAGGAAATCGGCCATGCAATAAAACCTTCTCCACACTTTAAAAAAACGAACAAAAAAACAAACAACAGCTTTGAATGGTTTTTGTTTAGCTCAAAAATAGTTGAAAGGCTTTATCTCTATACTTCGCTTAATAAGGGTATTTTATTTCATTAATCCGCTTGGCGATCTAACAATAACCGTGCAAACGACGTTGTAAACAAAGTAAGCAGGCAATAGACCATTTGCTGTCTTACCCAAGCATCAAGGAGAATGCAGGGATTGGTGTTCCACGCGCCGCACGCGCACGCCTTTCCTGTATAAAAGATTCGAAGTAAATAACCAAAAGAAAGCATTGACGAACGCGCGTGCAAGATGCCATTTGTTTTAGGTTTTTGCTTTGGAAAAGTTACTACTGCTGAGGCCAGCACGTGCGGCGCGTGGAACACCAATCCCTGCATTCTCCTTGATGCTTGGGTAAGACAGCAATAGGTCTATAGACTTTATGCTAATTTACCCAGGCATCAACGAGAATGCTGACAATCTGGGTCTACGCGCAGCACCCGCTCGCCTTCCTGTATAAATACAGTAAAAGTATATAACCAAAATAAGGTGTTGACAAACACGCGCGCAAGACGCCATTTTGTTTTTAGGTTTTACACTTTAAAACAGTCACTGCTGCAGACGCCAGCACGTGCGGTGCGCAGACCTGCATTCGCGGCATTCTCGTTGATGCTTGGGAAATTTAGCAATCGACCCTTTCCGAAAGTCGGTCTACCCACGCCGTGCAGAGCCAAAGCCGACGCTTGGCGGCACCATACATTTTTCTCCACACCAGGAAAGCAAGCGTCCTCGAAAGCATACAGCAGAAAGAAGAAACTATGCTGGTTCTTTTGCGTCACCTTCGGTTCACGCAAAGAGGGTGCCTGATTTAGCCAAGCATGATCTTTTATCGCCGCCATTAGAGGGGCAATATTGGCGCTTTTGGAACGACCACGAGGCGACTCTGACTTTTGGATAGGCCCATAGGCCTTTACGGAGCGGAAGTTTGTCTGCTTCTTGCACAGGGGTTGCAATGATGTCAGAACGCCGACCTCCTATTGGCTAATTGAAACAAAAAATAGTGGGTAGAGCTCAAGGCATCTAGCATTGAGGTGTACCCACTATCTTTCCAATCAGAGCCAATCAAAACTCGGCGTCGTTCTGACGTCATCTCAGCTCCTGCGCAGGAAGCAGACGATTTGCTCTCCGCATAGGCAAGAGCTTGGCAACGCAAGGCATTTTTCTTCCGAAACCACGTCCGTAATTTATGTTCACCTTTCCCAGTCACATCCCACAGACGGTAGTGCCCAACGGCACCTAAAGACGCCTGGGCATGATGTCGACCTTAGTGCACCCTAGATGCTCCCCAAGCGGCAAAAGAAGAATAAGATCGACAAGAGCACGCCGCAAGACGGCAAACGCGTGTGCTGGAGCGGGCGGGTGGGCGGGTGCTGGAGCGAGCTTTCGAAGCATTCGTTCGACACCATGAAACGGTTCGTAATCACTGGGGAACAAAGTCTACAGTGCAAAGAGCGAACCACTGCCTTCCGGTGACATCACTTTTTTCATAGCTGCCCGTAGAGATTTTCACTTTGAAAAACACGTTAAGGACCAATATTGTAAATTCAATAGCTTCGGGGAAAAATTATTTGGCCCGACTTTTGAGTTACTCTTTCAAGATGTTTGTTGGTATGTTTAACGAATTTTTCGGCAAATCGGCGACTATGATGAAAACGCCGAAGTACTCCTTTAATTATGCCGTTTGGGGAAGGGGGTGTGGGTTGGGGGAGGGGGGAGGTGCGGGCTTTGTCTTCCCTTTTGACATAGGTATACGAGCACCAGTCTTTTAATCTTGGTGTCACGGGTTCGTGCTCCACGTTGAGCGCCAGGTGTGGTGTTCGCCTTCCGCCGTCCGCCGCATGTGATCGACTAGGTGACACCTTCAAGCGAACAAGCGGTTCATCACCATTTGGCTTTTGGTACCGGGGACAAGAGAGCCCAGCGGGGCGGGGGTCCTATTTATGTAGGGAGCATCGAAACTTCTCGATGCTTCAGTCATGGGCTTAAGCGCGGGCGCAAAGATGGGCGGATATGCGGGTCCAAACTTGCCGCGTCACCATGCCGCATCCGACGCCCTGTAGTTCTTTTCGCTCCCACGACGTGCGACATATGACACGTGCTTGTTTTTCCTTCGACTTCGCAATTCATGGCCCTTTTAAGGCTTTGATGAAGAGCATGTCGTAGAAACATGAATGCCGTATAAGCGGTGAGAGGTTAAGAGCCCAGAAGAGGCTTCGCCTCTAACGTGAGCTTTCTGCCTTTGACTGCCCATTGTTGCATACGCAGCCGAAATTCGACGGAAGGGACCAAGCGCGTTCTGGAGGCGGAGCACATAGTGGGTTCTTATCCTGTCATTAAAGGGGCGATGCAACAATTTTTGTACTTTGCGCAAATACCTCTTAAAACGGATCCCTGACGTTAATGACCTATGAAACACGCGTTCGTTTTTCACCCCACGCAATAGAAGTCCCATAAAAAAATTAAAGAAAAACGAGCAGCGTTCACTCCCTCAACTCGCAGCCAGAACAAGCGGCCACGTGATCTGGAGCCGATTATATGCCGCCAATGTTGATCATAGCCACGCGCGGGGTTGGCAAAGCACAGGACACGCGCTGAGTTCCAGACATTGTTATGGCTCGGCTATTGTCGTCGTTGCAGCGATTGGACACGGGCCACTACCCGAATGGTTCTCGAGCTAGTAATTATCACGAGCCCAAATCGAGTGCCCACGCAATGCTCGGGTCCAATCTATGAACAGCATTCAAATATCGTCATATGGGTGTACTGCGATCCCCACTCTACGTCATCAAATTTTGCAAAGGAGAGATTGAATGAAAATGATCGGTTTTGTCCTTGAAATTACACCGCAACAAAGGAGTTTCTTGGCCAGTGGCGTTGCGTTTGAGTATCCTTGAGTCCCAGGTGTGCCAGTAAGCTCGTGTAAAGTGAAAAACATTCCCATTGAATATCGTTGCACCGCTCCTTTAACTATTATAACCGGCTATAACGAAGTAAACGGGAATCGAAATCACCTCGCTATATCCGCTATTTCGTTATAACCGACTTCGTTATAACCGGTCTCGACAGTATATTTATTTATGTCGCTCGAGGAAGACTTTTGCTGAAGTTGACCACAAAATATTTTATGTTAAAAAACTTTTTACTGGAATAACTCGAAAAGCTATTTACAAATAACGCATTTAAACCCATGTTGTTCTAGGCTCGCGCCTCGTTGATTTCACCCTACTTCGGCTCTATAGGTTGTAACGTATTCACTAGCGGTCATAGCTGAAATAGCTGCTGCCTTCGGAGCACGGGGGAAGAGAGAGAGGAAAGCTGCTTTTGTACGAATTTTAAGGGAAAGTTAATCTCCCATAATCTTCTAGAGGGAGAATAGCAACGTCTGGAGAAGCCTGGGACATACAAAGAGAAGTCCCGGTGAGAAGAAAGTTTCTCCTTCCCTTCGTCTCTTGTGATTGCCCGAGAGCTGACGGGAAACTCCTCCCGGGCATGAGCTGTGAGCAGTTACACTCCAAATATGGCGTCTTTCTGCGCGCTGCCATCTTTCTCTGCTGGGCTGTGGAACGCCTTCTGCGCATGCGCTGTTGCTCTGCTGTGCGGTATATCAACCGCTGCGCACGCGTCCACAGCTCAGTGACTCAGCATTTTCCGCCCGGGTGATAAGCGATGCAAAGGTCTATACTTCGGCTCATCTTAACAGACGCAGCCTACTTTATGAGGTAATGGGACCAATCAAGCAGTGTGAAAAGCTCAACTCACTGGGCCTTTTTGTTTATGATTGGTTCAGCGATGATGGAAGGCATACAGAACCATGACGAACACCATGATTGTGCGCTTTTAACGCTGTCAGATTGCGCCATCAGCGTCGGCTGCATCTGAACAGATGGTGAAACGAAGTGTATGAGTCGCGCTTCTGCTGAAAATTTCAATCACCAATCATCTAGTCCTTCATGGACTAGATATTCTTACGTTTTTTTTTACTTTCTTTAAACTTTGGCGAACTCGGAGTATCAGGGTTTGTCGCAAGATAGGTGGTGGAGGTAACTCCATAGTAACACTGCTTGTGCAGGAGCTATACTTCATCTCATCCTACGATGGACTAAAGGCCAAAGCAACGGGCCGCCAGGTCCAATCACGTTCCACGCTAGACTGAGGACACGCTTAGCATTGGTTAGGTTTGGACGAATAAGGCTCCGATTAAAAAAAACGCTGCGTCATTGAGATAGCTTCGACACTGCAAAGAGCCAATAATCCGTGGCTTTCTTTGCAATGTAAAATTGTTGACTCACTCATTGCTCTATCCGAATTACTGTCGGCCCATTCCCATCAGTGATTCGAGACGCGGGAACACATACGTGCTTCGAAGCGAAATACCACACAATGTCTAAGTGGCTCGTGATTGGATCTGGCGGTTCGTAGCTCCTGCCTTTAGTCCATCGTAGGGTGAGACGAAGTATAGTTGGTTCATTATTCTTTTTGTTGAACTGCCTTGCTGAAGTAAAGGCTGTATACATCCTTACATCGTTAAAACTTAATTTGAAATTTCGTGAACCCGGAATATCAAGATTCGCCACAAAGGCTATACGGGGAAGGTGGGAGGGAGGAAACTAAGAAATAACAGTGCCTGGGTTTGAGCTAGTTGATTTATCAGTGTCTGGTCAAGGTGCCTTGTTAAAGTTTCAATATTAAACGACACTGGGGCTAGAAACAAACGTGATACACAATGATGATAATGCAATTAAGATAAAGGTGGAAGCGCTCCGCTGGAAATGAAGAAGTCCCTTATTCAGTAACGGGAATAAGCGGATTTTCTTCGGTCGCGCACCGATCACCTATTTGTGTTTGGAGATTTGTGTTTGTTCCTTTGTCCCTCTTGGTCCTCCCCTCCAGGGATTATTTTCGTCGTGATACACAGTGGCAGTGCAGTTCTGTCAAAAAATTATAAAGTGTATATCACGTTTTTTTCCCAAGTCACAGGATATTATTGTACTGTGCATGTTTAGACAGCCGGAAGTCAGTCAGCCTCAATGGGCGTCTGGTGTCTCAGCTGTAAATGAGAAACTTAGCCAGTGCGGTACATACTGCCAGCCTGGGGTCTTTTAACATGCACCACGCAGTGTTGATACACGACCGCATGCCGGTACGATGCTCATCCAGATCAAAACGGGCAGGCGTAAAATATTTGTAAATATGAATATCAAAACATATATATATATATATAAGTTATAGATTGTCTATTCCATCATAATGACCTTTTGCAGCTAAGAACGTCAACTCAGGAACCAGAAAACCTTCAAAAAGCACAAAAAAGGACAACAGTTGAAGGAACAAAAAGCAAGAATTAACAAGAACCAAGATAGAAAAATGTGTGTATTTTTATATAGGTATATGTGTGTGTATGTATATATGTATGTTACAAAGTAAAACAATAAATGCCCCGCGGATTCGCAGGCTCGTTCCGGTGGGTGGTGGCGCTTCTCCCTTTCCTTCAATTGGCATTTATTACACAAAACAAAACGATTTGTTAATGTACTAATTGGCTTAAACCTGTTATACCTCGTGTGACACAGGATGGAGAGAACTTTATTTTTCAATTTTGTTTTGACTCTCTCCACTTAGAAACCTGTCCTAAAGCCCCTTCATGTTCTAAAAGTAGCGCAAGGTGAGTCGATGCACGAGGCGCGTGCAACGTGCAGCCCTTGGGAAGGTCATGGCGGCACAGCGCAGCACTGGGCTAGATTTCAGACGCCATGTTCTACCTATACTCTGTTTCTGCCTTATGTTGTACCGCAGCGAAGGCTAGAAGCGCGAGCTCATAGCATTGGCAGCTGTCCTTAATGCACGAGGGCTTGTGCCGCCGAGATGTGCCCCAGAGCAAGGAGCTCGCGCTTGCAGCCCTTCCTGCGGTACATTACAAGGTGAAACAGGGCTATACAGAGGTGAAGCGCGCGCGCACGTGCCTCGAGCGACCTCCTGCAGCGATGAGAGGCAGCCACTTTTCTCAAAATAGAAGGACTTTATTTTGTCCTAAAGTTCCTGTATTGGCGACGTGAGCGATCGAAAGCGTCGCTGTGGTCGGCCTACCACGGTTGGCCGAATGGTGACTTTGACGTCAGCAAATGATTTCTCATCGATAGGAATAAGAGTAATGTATGAACTTAAATTTTGACGGGGTTGGCAGTGCTGGTTTCAGAGCGCTATGATTTCAAGCTTCCACCATGCTCATTACGCACCACCATCGAACTTGTTGTTCGCAAGGTTAATGACGTCACGCCGAGACCCGATCGCGTGAGGAGCAGACTGAAATGCCGTCCAGGAAAGTAGACGTTTCCCGTGCCCCGGCGTACGTCCCCCTGTATCTGAGCGCGCTGCGCGCCTCGAACGCGCGGCGCCGCGATTCGCTGACTTCACTCACGTGAGGAACAGACTCCAAATGCCGTGCAGGAAAGACGGCGCTGCGGGGATCAACGCGCGACTCTGGCTCCCGTAGGGAGCTATATACAGGAACCTCTATTCTGCCCTGCTTTTGCGCGCTACCTACAGTGCCAGTCACCGCATCAATCGACCTTCCAGAAAGTGTAGCGAAAATTAATGCTACTACTGTGTCATCATGCAGTAAAAAGAATGCAGGTCCTCGAATGATCTGCAACGGTCCACATCGGAGGCTACATCACCTGTGTCGTAAATGAACACTTGGCATGGCCCTCCCGCTCATGTAATATGGCGAAACAAGGAGCACGCAGGCGGCGTCGCCTCTGTCACCCATTGCTCGTATAAAGCCTAGAGAGTAGAGAGGGTTCAACTGAAATCATGGGGAGCGTTTGCAGCTTAATGGCGAACGTTTCCGTCGGAGATTGGTTGCGAGTGCGCATGCGCACGCGGCCCATTAAGCACGTTACCCCGATCGAGCAGTTGGAAATTCTCTAACAGAGGCTCTCTAACTTTTCGCTGTCCACCTAGCGGTTGTCGCCGCCTACTCGTCGGGAAGCATTTGTGACGAATTTCGCGGGCCTATACTCTGTTTCACCTTGTGTTTGTACCGCAGGAAAGGCTGCAAGCGCGAGCTCCTTGCTCTGGGGCACATGTCGGCGGCTCAAGCTCTCGTGTACCAAGGGAAGCTGCCAACGCTATGAGCTCGCGCTTTTAGCCTTCGCTGCGGTACAACATAATGTGAAATGGAGTATAGTGTGCCTCTCAATAGGGAGTTTTCGTAGACCGCGCTGCCCCCTCCGCTAAGCGTTCCGCAACGAAGAAGTTGCTACTGCGCCTGCGCGCCGATAGCCTTGACTGTGGAGTTCCCGCTATCGCAGCGGGTTGCGGAGGGCCTTGCGGGACGGCGAAAACGATCTACGCAAACTCCCCAATATTACGACGGGATTTAAAGTTGTTACAAATTCCGCAAACTATTTACGTGGCGCAAAACTTGCGCGAACGTAATCCGAGTGCAGCGGCTAAAAAGGACCTACCGATAAATATGATCTGTCTGCCGCTAGGGGCGCCCTGGTCGGGGTTTGAGTCATGTCCGTTCCTTGGCTATATACTCCATAAGTGCCGGTAAGAGAGCTTGGCTCGTACAAGTACAAGCCAAGCGTTACAAGTAGCCGAAATGTTGACATCCACTTTTTGTAGAAATTTTGCAATTATTTGAATACATTTCCTAAGAAGTAGTCTCAAGATCCATCTGACTACTTTTGAAACTACGAAAATTACTTGTAACCGTTCCTACCTTTCCCTCCCCTTTTTAATAGATCCTTTTGTTTAGACAGGTTGCCTACCAAGATATCCTCGGACCAACTCTCCAACAGACGAATCGTTTACCGAAATTGGTGGATTAAGAATATATCTAGTTTATCTAGTTTATACTTTGGTGATCCTAATCCAATACTGTACAGAACCAAAAACCCGGCCGTTTGTGAACCGGCAGAAAAAATGTCGTTCTGGAAATGGGAAGTAATCGGAAAGCTAACTGTTACTTTTCCAAGTAACGGCCGACTCCTTTGCTTTTCAAGTACTCGCGCGATCTAATTAGGTACTTTTTAAGCAAGAGTAGTTGCCATTGTGATCGGCTACCGTATTAAAGGGACCTTTTAGCTCTCTCAGCCGTCCGTGATTTCCACAGCACTGCGCGCAACTATAAGTCTTTGACGGGGTGTACATGGATGCGACCGTAGCGAATCGAATCGAGATTTGCCACCTACGATTGGGTAGAAGAGGAAGGGAAAGGAGGATCGGGGGCGCGTGATTGGTCACCTCTCGGTGCTTTGCGCTACGGTTGCATCCACATGTGGACGTACCCTGTCACTTGTTAAGAAGGCATGGGCGAGCTCGTCCCACAAAGCCCTCCGTGTCTTTCCACTTGAGAAGAGTGAACGGTGGAGGGGAAGCAAACCCCTCCTCGCCTCCTTTCCAGCGTTCGTGCTGCTGAAATGGAAGGAGTGATCAGGAAGTTTTCGTAGATGGTTTTCGCCGTCACGCAACGATAACCGGAACTCTACAGCCAAGGCCATCGGCGCGCAGGCGTAGCAGCGGCTTCTTCGTCGCGGAAGGCTTAGCGGAAGGGGGAACGCGGCCTACGAAAACTCCCTATTGAGTGTACAGCTCTGGACGTTATCTGAGTGGTGACCCCATATCAGGGTCTTCAACTACACCAGTTTCGTTTATCATTGCCTTCTAACTGTAGAAGTAATATATATATATATTTATTTTTTAAATAATATGCTTTCGCTTGTTCGTGCTGCGTTCAATTTAGGACGTTTTGGCGACGTTTTGGCGACCGGAAGAGTGTTGGAGGTCGCCTAAAAGCTGGTTTAGTATCGTCGGAGGACAAAGCCAATTTGTTGCTACGGTGCACTTACGTGCAACGCGAAATGGAAACGTCGCAGCTGGTAGACACGAAAGGAAACCAAAAAGAAAGTGCGGCAAATGCGATTTGACTGTCGTCGGGTTTCGGCGCTAAATAGAAACCTCACATCCACCTAGATTAAAGAGCACAAGAAAAAACAAATATATCCGGGACAGTGTTTTCCGCTGCAGATGGCACTAACTCAACTCTGTGAAGTCAGGCCGAAGTGATGCATTAGGCTTGTCCGCACATCTGGCACTGCATCCACGCAACGGCGAAACACGAAATGAACCTTTTTTATTTTATTTTTATTTTTTTGAGTTAGCCTCTGCACCCTGTTTTTGGCGCTGCTTCCGCCGCTGTCGCCATTTACAGAGTTCATCACTTATCTTTGCCTGTTGTCTGTTTTTTTTTCGCGATTTTTTGTTTGTTTTTGCTTATGAGTCTGTAGTATCGGTGATATAAACAGCAGTGAAAACCGATACAACTGCGGCATACCTTGTGTCAGCATGCCTATTCCTCGCGTAACGATTGCTTTTTAGAGCCTTCTTTGCCGGCTGTAAAATGCAGTTAATCTAGAGAGATGCCGTCGGAGGCAATCGCGGCGCCATTCCTGCACACACACTGCCGCCCTTACAGGATATAGGATAAGGTACCGGTGTTTGGGGACGGATATTAGGAGTGCCTGATGGCGTTTAGAAGACGTCGAATAGGCCTAAGCGCACTATTCTCTCACTCGGCCGAAAAGCCGCGCCTTTTGCTAGGCCTTATGCGCGTTTCACATGCAATTGTTCTGCGTCCAAAATCGCTGCCGCTAGCGGCGTCGCGGCACAACTTTCATTTGCCACGCGTCGTCCTCGAGCGTTTTCTGGACGGATGGATGAATGGTAATGGCTATAGCCTTTGTAACGGGCGGTAGCTTGCGCCACCTAGCCTCACATTTCGTCATCTCCCTTTTTCTTAAATTTGTATAAAGTTTGTTTGCCGCTGCGATGCCCAACGTTGCTTGCAGCAAGCGGACGCGCACGATAAATTTTAGCCGTATCATGCAATAACAATCTGAATGCCTTAGATTTCAGTTTTTTTAATTTTTACTTTATGAAAACAAAATAGCCATTTAAAACGAAAAAAAAAATAAAGAGAATTCGGTTTTATTTGTTCATTTACTTTTGAAAGTTCTTTGTCGCGGTGGGCGAAAGCTTGGTTGGAAAGACTCCAGCAAATATGGCCGCCTCCTACATGGAAATATGGAACACTACGACAGAAGAAACTCTCAAACACGAAACACAAAAGTCTCAGGAATGCTAATACGGAGATGTTCTGACACAAAAGGGAAGGGAAATGGGGAACTTGACCTTGCAAGCATAGTTCCAATGCCAGTGGTGTCGAAACAGTGGGGGCAAGGGGGGGGGGGGCAATCGGCCCCACATTGGGATATGCCCGAACATTTCAGACATACCTAGCAAAAATATTCGGAGAAGAGAGAGAACAATCCCCTCCCCAATTTTCCGAAGAGTTCCGACACGACCACTGAAGCAAAAAAAGCTGAACACGCCGACGGAAATGAAAAAAGGAAACCGCAAGCCAGTCATTTGCGTACATTTCCCGCATGTCGTCTGTTTGAAAAACGTGAAGACGTCATCCAATGCGCATGCTTTCCCACCGCGCTGTGAATGGCCAGCGCAAATGCTGCTGATCTGCCGTCGCGAAAAATGTCCAACCATCTGAAACCGCGCAGTTCTGCCGCTGCGGTGGGCCAGAGGGCAGCGGCGGCAGGAATCGCGCTGCTCTAGGAGCAAGATCTCTGCATGCGAAACGCACATTACCGGTCAACTCGCGCGTCGGTAACCGGCCGCCATTTTGTTTTAGGAGGTCGTCAATTTGGACTATCTGCTTTTTAACTACGCATGTCGTCGTTATTTTTACCTATTGTTGTCGTTATATTTGTGAAAACTTTTAAGCGCCTCGAAGGTAGTAAGTACCATAGACTAGGCTTTTTTCTTTGAGTGTAGAGGCTGGTGATGAGCAAGATAATCGCGATAATTAATAATTTTAACAAAAATGGAAAAATATGAAAAAAAAATACTGAGTTCCAGGCTCCGCCACGAGGCACCGCTGAAACTCGGCCCCCCGGAGGTGCGTGCTAAAGTGTTTCCAGATGGAGTGGTCGTAAGTATAGAGTTGGTTGTTGTTGTTGTAAGCGCTTTTTTGACCATAGTACAGGGTAAAGGGAATAGGGGAGTGCGTCGAGTAGCTCTTGGCTTGGACGCTGGTACATTGGGTGAGAAGGGAAGGGATGAAACACTTAAGAGGTTGTGGGGAAGGGGATACTTTTAAACAAAAAAATTAGCAGTAGTCGTCGATGCCCGCCTCGAAGATGAACTTAAGCCGCGAGTTTAGTGTCGTTTTTCTTGATTTGTCACAGGGACCTGGTAAATGAGTCCACCCCTCTATACTTCGTCTCACCTTAGCATGGACTAACCGCGAAGGCTGTGCTAGCGCGAGCGGCTAGCCTTGACTGCCTTGACTGGAGCACTCGCTGCACGTGCGCTCGTGCAGCCGCCAAGGCTTCATTCAAACCAATTAGCTCGCGCTTTTAGCACGCGCGGCTAACAATAGTTCGTACTAACGTGAGACGAAGTATAGTGCGAAGATTTCCGTCGGTTTGTGTTTTCTTCTGCATGCCTCTAGTCCGGGACAGTCCCAGATGAGGTGTGTTTGGTCGGCCTTCTTCGTGTTATCGTTGCAGAAATTGCATCGGCCTTGGTTTGAAGAGGATGGTGATCGCGACCATGAGGCTATTCGCGCTGGCGTACATGTTGTGTTTGTTTGTATTCTCGTTGGAATAATTCTTTCTCTTCGGCCGAAACCTCGAGGAATTGTTCCCGGTGCGTCTGGGAGGAGCTCTCTGAGTTTCTCCCTATACTCGAGCTTGACAAGTTGCCGCTCTTCTTCCGGGTCATAATCAGTCTCCATTTCTCTGGCACGATCTGCTTCTATCGGAGGCCGTGCGTAGTCATGGTTTGTTAAGTGTGGAATCTCACGTCTGGACTCGCGGAGGAAAGACAGAATAGACGCGCGAGTCACTGCGTGAGCATTCTCGTTGCCCTCGATTCCCATGTGTGCAGGAACTCAGGTTATCTTTGTATTGGTGCCCAGCTGTCGAAGTTCACCGATCAATTTCTTGATCAGCTTCACCTTTCTGGTGGCGCTGGATCTTTTTCCGCATATCGCAAATAGCTTCGGCTGAATCCGCGAAGATGCGGATGTGTTGCGGCATTGCTGCTTCTGATTTTCGTAGGTCCCTGACAGTTTCGAGTGCTAGGGAAATGGCGGAGAGTTCCCCACCCTTGACAGTTGTCTCCTTGGGAAGGAGTTTGGATTGCGTCTTGCAGAGTCTGGCCATGACCGCTGCAGCACATATCACATTAGCACCGGCATCATGCGCCGCGTCCGTGTATATTGCACAGAACCTTCGAGGGGTCTTCCCGAGCATTGGACCATCTTATGTTGAGCCTTTGCTAGCCTTTCTCTTCTTGCCTGGTTCTGCGGGTTCGCGTTCGCTTGCGTTGTTGGTCTTCCGTCCGTGATGTCGAGATGCGATATCCACGGCTGATTCTCTCTTGGTAGTGAAGGCAAGGTGTACGCCATCTATGCCATGTTTGTTTGTCCTAGTATGCCTCTCCCGGCAGCTGTGTGTTTCAGCCGCTCCAGGTGTGCCTTCTCTCTTGCCTCCACCGTTTCCCGCATGGAGTTGAGTTGGGCGTATTGTCGTAGCTTGTTCAGGGAAGTGAATCGCGGCAGACCCGCGATCACCCTCATGGCATGATTGTTTAAAATCTCTAGCTTGGACCACTGGCGTTTTGTCAGTTTGAAATGTTGTGCGCCGTAACACACCCTTCAAACGAATAGTGCCTTGATCATTCGTCGCGCTACTTCTTCTGATGCTCCGCCTTGTATTGAGCAGATTCGTCTGATGATTCCCAGCGCCGCGTGGCACCGTTTCTGTGTTGCATTGATCCATTCCTATGCGCCGCCGGTGTCCTCAAATGTGACTCCGAGGATTTTGATTGTCTCTGAGGGTTGGATACGTTTACCATCTAGCGACAGAACGATCCTATTCTTGACGTCCGCTATTCTTTGTTTCCTTGAGGCCACCACCATATACGTGGTCTTTTCTGAGGACGCTCCAAGACCAACCTCGTTGAGATGGGAATCGACAGCATCGAGTCCGCTCTGTAAGGTGGATTGCTGCGTCGTTAGGTCTCCGTGGGTAGTCCAGATCGTCACGTCATCTGCGTACACTGTGAACTTCAGATTGGAGATCTTGTGCAGTAGCTTCGGTAAATTCGCCATAGCTATGTTAAAGAGGAGGGGTCGGAGCTCCGGTACTCGACTCGTTTCTCGCCGGTGCGCTGGTAAATTCTCCGTAGCGAATGGAGTATGTTCGGTTTTCGAGAAACGATTTAATGAAGTTGAGTGCCCGGCCATGTACTCCCAACTTTATCGCCTCTCCGATGACTGAAGCATGGGGCACGGAATCGAATGCCTTTCGAACATCGATTGCTACAATGGTCTTTGTATCTGTGCCTAGTGGCTTGTCTATCTTGAACATGTCTCTTGAAATAAGGAACAAGCTTTCCTGTGCACCCATGTTGGCTCGAAAGCCGGTTTGGGCAGGGTGGAAGGCTTTGGTGTTGGTTTCAAGGTACCAGTTGAGCCTGTCGAGGACCATAGGTTCCATGAGTTTACAAACACGTGGCGTTAACGAGATGGGCCTGTAGTTGGCAAGGACTGTGTGATCTTTACCCGGTTTCGGGATTGGTATAACTACATTGAATGTTTCCATTCGGTAGGGATCTCCCCACGTTCCCACACTTCGTTGATTTTCTCAAGGAGGGCCTCCTTCGTTTCCTCCGACAGGTTCCTCGAGCATTTGTACTGTAACTTTGTCGTGACCGGGTGCTGTCCGCTGTTTGCCGCTTGTGAGGGCTGTTTGGAATTCGCCTTTAGTGAAGGGTGAATCCATTCTGTCGTCAGGAGCCAGCATTTCACGTTCGTAGCATTCCGTGTCTTGGCAGTGGCTATGCTGTGGGAAAAAAGATTTCCGGCTTCTTTCGCCATTTTTTCTTCTGCCTTGTTCGCTCTAAGCGCCATAGCCTTGGGAGCTTTTTTATTCTTCTTTTTGCGCATCATGGCTCTGCAGGTTGCCCATAACGCAGTTATGGACGTCTTCTCCGAGAGAGAGGCGCTGTAGTCTAGCCATCGTTGGCGCTCTAGTCGTTTCGCGTAATACCTGGCTTCGATCGTTATTCTGGTAACCTTTCTGCGGCCGTACACCGTTTTGGGTCCTTTCCTGTACGCTTGAAGTGCTTGCAGCCGCTTTGCCCACAACTTTAGAAGATAAAGATCGGGTACCGGAGTATCCTCGTCTACCTCCTTGATTATGGTGGCGATCGTGAGGGCTTCTGTGAGGCGCTTTTCGAAAGGGGTATCGTCCTTTCCTAGTAAAGTGAGTGCATTTTTGTACTCGTCCCAGTTCACCGTCCGCGTGACTCTCTTGTTTTTCACGTCCTTTCTTTTTTTAGTTAGTGACATCTCCACAAAAATCGGGAGGTGATCGCTGCCCCATGCGTCTGGACCGCATTTCCACTTTTGTTGTTTCACAAATTTGTTATTTGTCCACGTCAGATCCGGACACGTATCCTAACTTTTAGGCCCCAGTCCGGTTCTCGTCTTTACGCCTTCCTTGTTCATTAGCGTCATGCCGTGCTGCGTCATCTCCTCATAAAGTTCTTTGCCTGTCTTGGAACTCTTCCTGTAGCCCTACGCTACGTGCTGAAGGTTAAAATCCCCGCAGTATAGCTTTTGATCTTTTGGATATGTCTGGTGCAGATGGGCAATCCAGCCGTTCCAGAAATCCGAAGGTTTCGTTTTCCTGTTCGGTCTATAATAGGCCGACACTAGAATGATAGTCTTCTTTTCGATCTCTTTTCGTATTGTGACGACTTCTTGCTCGTCATTGCACCACCGAGAAAGATCGATTTGGTGATATGGACCGGCATGGCTTATGAAGATTTTCGATTTTCCGGGTGTGCCTCCCTTCTTGTCCGTGATAGTGGGTGTTAAGTACACTGCGTATCCTCTAATATATGTCAGGGTCGTATTAGTTTCCTGCATCAGCAGAACGTCCGGACGATCTTGTGGTCTTGCATGAAACCACGAGTCGAGCTCCGCCGCCCGAAGTCGGAGCCCTCGGCCATTCCACTCCACGACCTTGATCATTTACGGGGACGCTGTAGCCTGCAGTTCGGAGAGCGCCCCTCCGAAGAACTTTTGAATGAAGTTTTGTGTCTGTTGCTGCTGTTGCTGCATTTGCTGGAGCATCTGTTGCTGCTGCTGGAGTTGCACTCTCCATTGTTCTTGCTGAACGACAAATGCTTGTAGAGTTCCTTTCAGAGCTTGCAATTCTGCGTGAATCGATTCGTTTTCTGCTTCTGCCAGGCTCCCACAAAAGACGTTGGCGTAGGAGCTTGCCAATGAAGTTGGGCTTGGGTTTTTGGCGGGAACCGTTGTCTGCGGCGTCGCAGTTGGTGCTGCAGGAGCTGCTGTCTGGTTACTCGACGGGTCTGGTACAGTGTCGATACGAGCTCCAACTTGCGATGATCGAGCTTGCGCTTTCATTGCCTGAATGGATGATCTCATGTTCCTGTTATTCTCTATTCTCATTGCGCAATTCTTCTGCGAAGCGAGATGGCCTTCCTTTTTGCATTGTTGACACTGGGTCTTGTGATCCGGGCATTCGCTTTCGCGTTCTTTTCCGTGCCCATTCCTTCTCTTGGGTGTGTCCTTCCGCACCTGGTGCAGACAGGGTCTTGAACACAAATGTCTGGCTTGTTTCCCGTACGGTGGCAATTCGCGCAGACTATCGTCTTGGGCTTGAACGGGTACAGTGGAGTGTGGTACCTGTTGAATAGTATGAATCGAGGCAGTTTCTCTCCTTCAAAAGTGATCGCTAAAGTCTCCGTGTTGACCATGAGTCTTGCAGCCAGCACTGCCACTTGTTTTGAATCGACGAGGTCAATAAGAAATTCTGCCCCTCCTGCTATATCGGCGTTTTAAATGACTCCTTTAATATGTTTCTTCCAGTAGGCTTGGTACGTGCTGACTTCAATTTTTTCTCCTTTCGCATTCTCGTAGGTGTAGTTCTCCATTATTTTCTGGGGGACTTCCTTTGAGTCTGTGCGTACCGATATGGTATTCGATTTGGGAAAGTATTTCAGAGTGACATCCTAACGTTTAATTTCCAGTGTCTTCTCTAGGTAGCTTCGTATTTCGAGTTTCCACTCTCCCATGGGTGTCTTGGATTTTGGGAGAACCCTGACCTTCTTGAGATGTTCGTTTGGTTTTTGTGTATCTGGCTGCGGTTGTTTTCTGGGTCGCTTGCGCTTGTTTGTAACTTTGATGAAGCCGTCGTCGTCGTTGTCTACGGTGCTTTCATCCTGCCCACCCTTCGTTGTGTCCTTGGCACTTGGTTGCGGCTGCCGTAATGGCTGCTGCACTCCGGGGGCGTTGCGTCATTCTCTTGCGGTCGTGTCGCTGATATAGACTTCGCAAGACTCTCTTGCGTAGGCGTAGCACCAGTCTTCGCGTTCGAGGTGGGAGAGTCTTTGGCTGTTTCCGACACAGCGTCGACCAATCAGCAGACCGTGACGTCACAATATTAGAAACGACATTTAAAGCGTGAAATGGAAGCGTTCAACCACGGCCTCTTGGTACAGTGTACTAAAATACATCCCCCCCCCCCCTTGGGTAGTGTTGGGACCGGAGGAGCTCGCACGAAGCGCGTGGTATTGATCGCGACAGGTGTCGACACCGGCGCGTTATCCAGAAGGTGTGCGCATGCGCGGCTGCACGCGCGAAAATATGAATCTTTGGTGCCGCTTTGGTGGAGTGCACATAGGATTTCTGATACAGCGACGACCTGCCAGCGGTCGTACCGTGGCATCAATTACGCTGCGGCACGATCGTTAGCAACATGATGCTTCAATGTATTGGACGGTACAAGCTACATTACCCTTCCTTTACCTAAAAACAATTGCGACTTTAAAGAAGTGGATTGCAGGTT
Organism: Ixodes ricinus; assembly: GCA_037355805.1. Lineage (NCBI taxonomy): Eukaryota > Metazoa > Arthropoda > Arachnida > Ixodida > Ixodidae > Ixodes > Ixodes ricinus. Next base: position 17,662 of record JAZHYW010001032.1, on the reverse strand, counting down.
GTTTCAGCGTATAATTAGTTGCGACTTTCGGTTTTTCGGATGGCGAGCATTTGAAATGAAATGCCCATTTCCTTGGTTGCAAAAGGCCAAACATTAGGTATTTGGCGAGAATATCTAAAACTCGGAAGCAGTTTCTTTTTTGTTTTGCTATTTTATTTTATGGTGGAACGAAACAGCACATACTAAACCCCAAGATTGTTTTCCTATGTTTTTAAGTACCCCAGGTTAACGTCTCTGTCTTCTTTTCTGCCCGTCTTCTTCTTCTTGACCTTAATCAACACGCTTCACTTGTCACTCATTCTTGTGTTCATTTATGCAACAAACCACCCAAGCGATGGTCGCAAAGAGATGAGTACGTTATATTTCTTCATGGCTGCCACGACCATTCGGGGACCACCCGACGTTCACTCGTAAGAAATGGCCTAAAAGCCGTGACAATTTTTATCACGCGTTTCAACATTGAACTTTTGTCCAACAACTGAGACAACATGGGCTGAAAAGGTAATGCTTTATAAGATTGAAACAAGAAAACAAGCAACTATTTGACATCATTTAGACCAGGAAACAACAGCACACGGAAATAAAACAAGAAAAAAGCTGTAATAGTTTATAGCACGGCATTAAAATACATGGTTCCAATGTGCAGCCCTGAAGGTATACTTGGCATACCACATCAGGTAAGCTGGCGAAACAAATGAACACCGCCTTTTCGATGCTGATCTTGTTAGACTTCGGCCCAAGAGCAGTCTCCAAATAAGCAACACCGTCGAAGTTGCTGAACTTGTGAACAGCCCAGTAGGGAGTTGGCACATTCAGGGAGCCTAGCGCGTCGCGATCGATGTCTGGTGGGATCACGGCGGGAGCTTCGCTGTTCACCACTGGTGACAACGGGTCAGTTTCCCGAGTGAGCCCCGAACGCTTTGCAACGATGGGCTCTGGTGGACTTGCCTTCCGCTTCCTTTCCTCTCGTCCTGCGGGAGGGTCACCACTCAGGTCCTGGGGAACACTTGGCAGCAGAGTCGGTACCGCGTCTGGAGTAAGCGCTGGGTGTCCACGAGGGATCCTCACTTCCTTTTCGCCGATGATGTGGACGTAGTCTCGAAGGATGAAGCGGGGCTTGAAGTGCAGCTCGCAGACAGCACTTGTTCCTTCAAGACGCTTGTCCGATCGCTGCAGATTCTTCTCCGAAAGATATCTTTTGGCTCTGTCCTTTAGAACGCCGAAAAGGGACGCCGTTTCCACGCCTTTCAGTCGGATGAGGCCCGTTTTTCAACCAGGAGCAGAGCAAGAGTTCTGTCGCTGTTTCGTCGGTGGCATTTTGGCACTACCCTTACGCGTTCATCATCCCCAAAATCAGAACACAAGATTCAAAGCATATTACGATCGAACACACGGAACTATGAAATCGTGGTCCCGACACGCGCACCGCTCGAAGTGAAAAACACACGGAACTGTAACTCTGTTTCACCTTGTGTCGTACCGCAGGAAAGGCTACAAGCGCGAGCTCCTTGCTCTAGGGCACATCTCGGCGGCACAAGCTCTCGTGCACCAAGGGCAGCTGCCAACGCTATGAGCTCACGCTTCTAGCTTTCGCTGCGGTACAACATAAGGTGAAACGTAGTGTATAAAATCGTGGTACCGACACGTGCACCGCTCAAAGTGAAAAAAAGGCGGGCTGCGCGATTTTTTCCGGATAACTCGACTACAGCGCCGCCACGAACTGTCAATACACGCGCCCTCACGAGCTCCTGTTGCCAAGCCGCTCTGGTCCCAACACTACCCAAGTATTCTAGTACACTGTACTCTCGGTGACAGTAGACCATTTGCTATATTACCCAAGCATCAAGGAGAATGCAGGGATTGGTGTTCCACGCGCCACACTCGCACGCCTTCCCCGTATAAAATATTTGATGTAAATAACCAAAATAAAACTTTGACGAACGCGCGTGCAAGATGTCATTTGTTTCAAGTATTTGCTTTAGAAAAGTTACTACTGCTGACGCCAGCACGTGCGGCGCGTGGAACACCAATCCCTGCATTCTCCTTAGACCTATTGCTAAATTACCCAAGCATCAAGGAGAATGATGGGAATGTATGGACACGCGCCACACGCGCTCGCCTTCCCCGTATAAAAGATTCGAAGTAAAACACCAAAATAAAGCGTTGACAAGCGCGCGTGCAAATGCCATTTGTTTTAGACATTTGCTTTAGAAAAGCTACTACTGCTGACGCCAGCACGTGCAGCGCGTAACTACACTCGAGCATGCTCTCTGGCGCTTGGGAATTTAGCAAAAGGTCTATAGACCCTTTTCGTGTACTCGTCCCCAGCCACCTAATAGGCATATCCGGTATGGGCGACAAAAATGATTAAACGCTTCAACCTGTAAATAGTAACAATAGGATGGAGGCAACGAGAACTGAGGTTACGCTCATACCTGAAGTCTTCTACGTGGCGACCGAAAACGGTTATCGCCCATACTCGAATGAGCCACCTCAGATGGCGGCACCTCGGGAAATGGCCTGCTAGCGGCGAGATGTTGGTAGCGCCTCCTACGGTTACCCCGAGACGTCATTATGGGCGACAAATTGAAGGTGATTGAAACGCTTGCAAGCCTGTAAATCATGTAAACAAATAGGAAGGACGGCAAACACCGAGAACATGTGACGGTTACGCTCATATCCTATATGTCTGTCGATGATTTTCGTGGCGACGGCAAAGTCAGTGTTTTCGGCCCATACAGGAAGTGACGACAATTCAAGATGGCGGCTGTCCTCGTGAAAATGGTCTATAGGTCTGCTCGCTCTGGGCCGGCTTGCTAGAACAGCGTCTCAGCTGAGACTGGCTGAAAGAAAAGTGCAAAGGGTGGGGCGCGCGAGCGTCTTGAGACGCGAGTCCCGCTCGGCTCGTGCGCTGGCTTTGGCAGTGCTTTCTTTCCCCGTCTCAAATGAAACCCTGTTTCCGGCACGTCGGCCCTGGTTTGGAGCGCACGTTCGTTTATTCTACTCATGAATATGGGCATGACGAAAACCTCACATGTGCTACGTTTTCAGCCACAAAGAGTTATACCTTTTTACTCGAGCGACGCTAAAACGGCTTAAATTAGCCGAGTCGTGTTTTTGAGCCCATGATCACTGCTATACTGTTTCATACTTAGCGTGAAACGCTGGCAAAGGTACTGGCGCGAGCGTGGGGCTTGATCTCGTTGATCATTTGCGCGCGTTCTCGCGCAAACAAAACGATAGATGAAGCCACGCGCTCGCGCCAGTAGCTTTGACAGCGTTGCACGCTAAGTATGAAACGGAGTATAGGGACTGTTTCGCAGCCTGTGGTTGGCCCCGAGATGCTCGCCTATTCAAACCAATGTATGGCCAAAGTCTCCCAATACACGGCTCTGAAGGTGAACGGAGTACAGCGTCCTCCCGTCATAAGGTTATGCATGTTCCATCTGAGGTGGCCAAAGTAGCACCTGGTGCTACTCGCAGAGTAGCACCAGGTGCTACGCAGGCCAGGTGCTTCACTGCCTCGGTTCCGTTCCTGCACGCGCGGCACTCTGTAAATATCACCTTGCGGTTATAGCGCTTTCGATAGTCCAGCCATTCGAGCCTTCAAAGAGCAGACCACTGCCCTAGCTGTTGCCATAAAGCTGCTTTTCAGCCGAGATGTTTGATTTGTGATCGATGTATAGCGCCATAGTCGACTTCGCCTGGGCCGCTTCCACCCACTGTAGGGCTTCTTTTCTCTCACTTCTGCCTCCCTCTCCTCTCCCGTAAGTGCAGTCTCCGCTTAAAAGCCGAATGTCTTCTCAAGTTGGTACAGCCGGCTCTACTATCATGTCTGCGCTCCTGGCATGTGTGTGTAGATGAATAACCTGTTGGCGCATCGGCATCGATCCATCTGCCATAGTCGTCTGTCGTAGCCTATCTTACAAACCGCCCCTCTTGCCTTAAAGCTCGGAAATCCAAGGTCCCCCTGAACAGCCTCGTTGACCACATTGCCATGGCAGCCCAGGGCCTGTCGCCATACCTCTCGTTCTCTACGCTCCAGGATACCGCGAACTTCACAAGGGATGCAAATAACTGCGCTGGCAAAAGTCATCCCCGGCACCATCACTACCTTCCATACCTCCCGTGTCTCGAGAAACTTGTTGCAACTCCACAGACTGCGTTTGCAGAGGACATGGCTCCTCGTAGAGCTGACTGGCATAGATGTGCGTGGTGCTCTTGGAGGTATACCGGAGCTTGGCCAGAGCGATCCCTAAATATTTATAAGAGTTCTGAATATGCTTAATCTCGCTACCCAACTTTAGGAAAGAGCATGCTGTCTCTTCAGGTCCAGCGAACTGTACCACTGCTGCTTCGTTTTGTGCATTGAAGCTTAGGTGTAGCGCTGTAGCCTCTTCAATACACACGTCCACTAGCCGATGCATCGTCTCAGCCTTGAGCACGGTGTCATCGGCGTAAGCGAGATCCGGCAGCACCCATTTCACCTCCTCGTCACTCTCTGGATGGTTCAGGGAGAAGCCCACTCTCGACTGTATTAGCCTCTTTTCCATATGAGCTACGTAGAGCATGTATAGAAGTGGTGAGAGCGGGCATCCCTGTCAAAGGCCCTTTGTCACTGCCAGCTCTTCTGACTCCACACCATGCAAGGTCTTCCCTCACCGCGTTGCCGGAATAGAGAGATCGGATGATAGAAGCGCTCTGCTGCGGCAGAGTGCTTCTATCATCCGAGCAATGTGCGAGAATTGGCCGCGGCGCACTTTCATACGCTTTGGCGAAGTGCGAAAACAGCCCAGCCGCCGTATGGAGTGTTGTCTGTGAACTACAACTGAAGGGCAGCCGAGTATGCCACCGTTTTCTAGAACATATTGGCACGGTGAAGTGGTATCGGTTTTCATTGCTGTTTATATTACCCATATTACCAACATATTTAAAAAAAATGAAGAGTCGCCAAAAAGACAAATTACGGTCAAAGATAGGTGCTGCCCTCGGTAAATGGCGATAGCTGAAAACAACGCCGGAAACAGGGTGTACGCATGCGCAAAGGCTTACTGAAACAAAAAAAAAGTCCATTTCGTATTTTGCTTTTGCGCGGATGCAGTGCCAGATGTGCGGACAAGCGTAAAACAGCGATTCGGCCTGACGTCGCAGAGTTGAGTTAGTGACATCTGTGGCAGAAAACACTGGCCCGGATTTTTTTTCGTCTTTATATGCTGATTGATGAAGGTGGATGTGACGTTTCTCGTTAGCGTCGAAACCCTACTACACACACTTCGCATTTTTTATTTTGTTTTGTTGTTTCTTTTTGAGTCTACCAGCTGCGACGTTTTTATTTCACGTTGCACGTAAGCGCAGTGTAGAAACGAATTGGCTTTGTCCTCCGACGATGTAAAACCAGCTTTTAGGCGACCTCCAACAATCTTCCGGTCGCCACAACGTCCTAAATCGAACTCGCACAAACAAGTAAAAGCACTTTTCTTTTTCTATTTAAATATCACTTCTAGCGCCAGAAGGCAATAAGAAACGAAACTGGTGTACTAGTTGAAGCCCCTACTTTATGGGGCACCATCCGACAAAGTTTGGAGCTCTACTCCATCTCACCATAGTCGATGATTGGTTAAGAAGGAAGGGCAGGCTCCTCCCACATCGCCCTCACTCTACATTTCAGCAGCGCGAACGCTGGAGGGGAGGCAAAGAGGGAATCTCCGAGGTGGTCGAAAGTGACGTTTAGTGTAGATAAAAAAACAGTGCGGACAAGAGTGAAGTTTCGCCTTCCCCTCCTCTCCGACGGCTTGAGTTACGCTCTCCTGTACACGCTGCTCGAACAAAGTAACCGGTCACAATTACAATTACTCTCGATTAAAAAAGTACATAGTTACGTTACTGGAGTACTTGAGAAGAATAGGATTGGCCATTTGGTTGGTAAAGTAACCATTACCTTTCCGCTCACTTCACATTTCCAGTATGACATTTTTCTTCCGGCTTGAAAACGGGTCTTTGGTTCTGCTCAATATTAGATTAGGATCACCTAAGCTTAAACTAGTTATATTCTTTATCCAGCAATTTCGGTAAACAATTCCTTTGTTGGAGAGTTGGTCCGATGATATCTTGGTAGGAAACTTGTCGAAACAAAAGGAGCCACTAAAAATGGGAGGGAAATTGTTATTAGTAATTTTTGGCAGAGCTTCAAAAGTAGTCAGATTGATATCGTGATGACTTCCTAGTAAATGTATTCAAATAAATACAAAACTAATCCAAAAAGTAAATGGCTACAATTTGATTACTTGTAACGATACCCTACAAGCTACGCTCTCATCCCCGCACCTATACAGCATAGGGTCGATAGAACCTCGCCGATTTTAAGGGCGCTTTACTACTTGGTGTTTCCAAACGTTGTTCGGAAGGAAAAAAAAATTACAGGAGGACGCTTGACCTTCGCCTTTAGTAGTAAAACGCGAAAGCCGTACAAGATTCCCTGCATGGCCTAGTCAGTAGCGTGTCTGGCCCGCAACGGAAGGGTCGTGGGTTCGAATCCCGCAATTAATTACTTTATAAAGTAAAATTGTTTGAGACCTTAATTCATGACCTTTAATTCGCATTACATGTCATGTCTTAATCACTTTCACTCCACACGTGACGTCAGGTTTCACGTGAGCGTGGTGGGTTGTTTGAAATTCCCGCGCGTGATCATGTGGTTGTGACGTCATGAGCCTCTTTGACCAATCAAGATTTTCTCGTCGTAACGACCCCGGCATTTCTGCGACACGAGCTCTTTAAAGCTCTCACGTTTAAAAAAATGTATAAAATAAACTGATGAACTTTCTAAAATTTCATAATGCACAAGCTCTAATACATTTGTCACGCCTTCCAAAATTCGAATTCCAAAAGTGCATACTTGAAGTTGGGCATGCAAACATCGATTGGAAAATAAGTTTTAAGTCTATTTTTCTGACAACCCAACTCAAAAACGATAAAATAAAAAAAGAAGAAGAAAGAAATATGGCCACAACGGCGGCCGTTCATTTCCTATGCCGTATACCGGACGTTCGTCGTCTGCATACTGATTTATGAGCTTGCTCCCAGGTTTTCACGGTTGATATATTTTGTTGAATGTATTAATTATCGCGATTATATTGCTTATCGCCAGCGTACTGTTGGTTCTTAGCGTTTTTGTTTTCAACAAGCCACCCGGGAGCGAGCTCATGAAGCGGCGTGCAGACACGACAAACGGGCTGCTGGACACAGGAAATACGCATCATCAGATTTTTTGCTTTATTTTATTTTTTCTATTTGACTACTTCCGAGGTTAGCTTCCAAAGACATACACAAAACCGTGCGAAACTGCGTTCGCGTGCCCAATCTCTGGTATGTACGTTTGGAATTCGATTTTTACAAGGCGTCCCAATGGTCTTAGTCCTTACCGCCGCACCTTGTAGGATTCAGGGAAAAGAAATAAGCCTACAATATTTTTTTTCCTAACGCACAGGGAGGAAAATGATAAACGACAGTCTGTTTGAGGCTACTTGCCACATAGGACACCACATAAAGCAAAACATGATTGTAAACCTGAGACTGGGGCAGAAGAGAACACAACAGAAGGTAGAAAAAGAGGAGGCAACGTCTCAAACTCAGCTGCAAAGTTTATTTCGTACACGCCTTTTATACCACAATTCCAACGCCGTCTCACAAAAAAAAAAAAAAAATTGACAAGCGGACAGTGACATTACCGTACACCTTCTCTTATCTCCCTTGACCTCGTCTGCGAAACACTCACACAAAGGGCCACAATCTAGCACAACCACCGCCACCCGGCGAACGTCGGTGAATCACTACTTAACACAAAGAAAGGGTTTGACCTTGAAAGACGCGTTTCCTCTAACAACTCAATCAGTCCAAAGAAACAATACTGGACACTGCTAACAGTCGGAACCTGGGGCCATCTCCAAAACTGAGAACGACATTGCCCTCCTACAACGAACCACAATAGGCTAAACACCGCGACTTTCTCGAGCATATCCAAAGAGGGAGGCGGACTATTCGTCACATGTCGATTCGTCATAGGACGACTGGTAACAGGACCATTCGTCACAGCGGAACATTCGTCATAGGACAACTGGTAACAGGACCATTCGTCACAGCGGAACATTCGTCACAGCGGAACATTCGTCATAGGATGATTCGTCAATTGGGCAACCCGATGATGGCGATGGCACCAACGCCAAATTCAACTGAAGATATTTCAATTGATACAAGCGCGTTTTATTTTTTATCTGGCATACGTTTACATTCGGATATTATTTATTTATTTATTTTTAATAGGAAACACAGCGAAATTAAACTCCGAATTTCGGAGAATTGGGAATGAAAAGAATATAAATTCCGATAAACTCCGAATCTTAAGCAAAATATAAACTCCGAAAAACACCCTCCGATCTTGACGAAAAATAAACTCCGAAAACACGGAGCCCTAGTTATACTGTAACTACTAGTTCGTCCCCTATTTGGGTCAACCTCCCGAAGGTCAGTCAGCTCATCGGGCTGTGGTCGCTAGTTCGTCCCCCATTTGGGTCAACCTCCGAAAGTTCAAAGACAATGCAAGGTCAGCTAAGCTTATCGAGGTGAAAGATGTGAAACAAACGTAATAGTTCCGGGTTGGTTCCCAAATATGGAATGCTGGGATAATATAAGAACGACTTTTTGGGTCTCTGGCTTCACTTCTCAAAATGGAAGTGATAGCTACGGAGAGAGGTGGAGCGATGCTCCTTCATGACGGGTTTTCGTATACATGCAGCAGAAAGAACGAGTCCACGTGCTACTGGATATGTCGCAGGAGAGGTGAATGCAAGGCGAAAATGACAACAGATCCGGATGCCAGTCGAATCATTGCCATTTCAAGCAGCCACACGCACGCGGGAGACCCAACGGAACTCAACCTGCTCAGGACCCGTCATCGGTTAAAAGAAAAAGCAGGTTTGTGCCGAAACGTTTCTACATTTAGTATAAAAAAATTAGGTTTCTTAACAATTTTTTTTTTGTCACAGTGGGGAGCCGCGAAACTCCACACCAAATTCTTTTAGACGCTGCATCTGCCGTCAGTGACGACACCGCTTCTCAGATGCCTGCCCCGTCGTCCCTGCGGCGAGTCATACGGAAGCAAAGGCAGCGCGCGACATTCAGCTACAGTATTCCGTCCACCAGAGGAGACATCAGAGTCCCCGTGGAGTTCAAGGTAATGACCTGGTGATCGATGGCGGTATGGATTTTTCTTAATGCTTTTTGCATCTCATTGCAGGTGACAAGCAAAGGCGAGTCCTTTCTCCTGCATGATAGTGGAGATGGCGACTCAGCAAGAATCCTCATCTTCGCAACCGAGAAGAACTTGCACCACTTGGCTCAGTCTACCGTGTTGCTAGTAGACGGGACCTTCAAGGTGACGCCACCTCTATTCTACCAGCTTTATACAGTGCACGCTGTACTTCATGGAGTGGTAATGCCAATGGCATACGGTCTGCTACCTAGCAAGTCAGAAGACACTTACAGAAGGTAATTACTCGTATTTTTGCAGCATCACCAGTGGTTTCGTTTCTCCTACAGCAGTTTTCCTGTCTAGAGTGAGCAAATGGTTGCGGTAGGAAATAATTACTTAAAATAATTTTGTGACGGAAACTTTTTTTTTATACTTTTGCTAGGTTTTTTGCTGCTCTTCTCAACGCCATGGGTCGCCACAGCATTGAAGTCGTGTACTCGGACTTTGAGATCGCGGCTATGAATGCCGTCCAAGATCTTATACCTAGCGCCAGGATTCAAGGGTGTTTTTTCCATCTGAGCCAGTCGGTGTACCGGAGGGTCTGCGCTTCCGGCCTGCAGAGTACATACAACACACAAGAGGACTTTGCAGTGCTGGTGAGTGACCTGAACTTCTATGAATATGATATGAGAGCTCTTTTATGTCAATCCCAATACAGCAATATTCTTCTTTTCATTCTTCAGATGAGGATGTTCCCATCGCTGGCATTTCTCCCGACCGCTGAAATCCCAGAAGCCTTTCAAGATTTATTGGAGGTAATCCCGGTGGAGGCAGTTCCAGTGGCGAACTATTTTGAGGACACCTACGTCGGCAGACCCCGACGGAATGGCCTGTGCTCCGCACTCTTTCCGCCGGAGGTGTGGTCCGTCAGAGAGTCGACTTTGGAGGACATGCCAAGAACGAATAACAGCGTCGAGGCGTGGCACAGAGGTTTCCAGGTAAGTTTTCTAAGGTTGGGCAAGTGGGTGTTACGCACCAGCTATACGTATATGTGAGAATGGTTATTGCATAATAATGAGACTCGTCATGCGTACATAATGCTAATTACCACATTAACAAACGAGGACAGAAGCGAAAGCATGATATGCTGTTTGCATCGGAATATGGGTTCTAAATTGTCTTTTTTAGGGTTATGCATACTGAAGTTGTTGTGGCGGGGGAAATTATATTGATAACCTTGTGTGTACCAGCTGGTTCAATTTTGTACTACCTTCATAACATTGGCGGCAAAATGGAAACATCACAAAGAATACAGCGAACAGGGAGACGAACCGGGCACACGTAGTGCTAATTTCAATGTGCCATTCCTCTCCTACGTCCTAAAGTTTACACTTTTTAAATATATAACGTCGTTTTGATTTTTTTTCTCTTCAGAAGAACGTGGGCTGTACAGCGCCAAACCTCTGGTTCTTCTTGGACTGCCTGAAGAAGGAGCAGTCTCTGACCGAGATGAAGATTGCCCAGGCTCAAGGCGGGACGACGTTAACAAGAGTCTCAAAAAAGCACGCGGACTGTAACAAGCGCATCAGATTTATCGTCGAAAACTACAGCAGCACCCGCCGCATGGAGTGCCTGAGGGCGCTTGCGCGAAACCTTGCCTTTTGATTCTCTCCAATAAAATTGTTCTATCAAGTCTTCCGTCTTCCGAACATGTATTTCGGAACGCCTGATACAAGCATTTCATGCTCCAATGCACAACGGACTGAACAAACAATTTCGCCCGTCCTATGCAATTATACATACGTTGGTCTTTGAGTTCAAATGTGTGTACTGCCAAACATACAATGAACAATAGCTTGATATTATTGTTACTGCAATTCAGCAGTAACAATTCCTTCGGGAGGTTGACCCAAATAGGGGACGAACTAGTAGTAACAGTATAACGGGTTGCCCAATCGACGAATCATCCTACACTCTAAGAAAAAAAGGAGGAGAAAGGTAGCAACGGCGACTGTTCCTCCTTGTTGTGGTCAAGTTGCCCAGAGAAGGGAGGAAAGGAAGTTTGGATGAAAGGAGGAGGTCCAGTTCCTCCCTGTTCAGTTGGCGCAGGGGTAGAACGTCGCACTACTGACCAAGTGGTCGAAGGTTCGATCCCTGGAAGGAGCGGTGTTTTTTTGTTTTGTTTTTTCGTTAAATGTTTTTTAATTTTTTTATTTACCAAAACAGGCATAAACAAACCCAGACCGATGGAAGGAAAATTAAAGTCCTTATTATCCACCGACGCCAAGGAAAACTATACAAATATCATTGCTACAAGCTTCATCAGCGCGCTGTTTGATAAACAAGATTTGGGCACCCAGGTTGGATCTAAGCCGTTTACGCAGAGGCCAAGACGACGAGGTCGGTCCTTCAGTCGTTTCTTTTGCCGCGGCGTTTTTGGCATTCACAAAGAAAGAGTTTAAACACATCCGTCATAAACCGCTAAGCTTCGAAACGATGCCGACACTGCTACGTACACTGGGCGGCTGCGATCAGCTGCGATAGCGGCGGGCTTCGGGCCTCGGCCTTTTCGGCCACATTTCGTAACTCGGCTGCCTCGGCCGCCTCGAGCGCCGGGCCCTGACCCTGCACTCTAAGAAAAAAATGGAGGTAAAAGGCAGCAACGGCGCGTCTTCCTCCCTTCTACTGACGCGCCCCCAAGCGGACTCGAGAAGAAGGGAGGCATCTTCTTTCGGTTTCGTTTTTCGAGCACGTCGCGCACGTTGTTAAATAAATGTTGTTGAGTTGATTGAGCTTCAGCGGCAGCGAAGGCCGCCGTTAATACCGTCTTCTAGTCCAAGCGTGCAGAACATTTCGGTTGCATTGACGTTTTTATCACTATTTTTTTCAAACGAACAAATGAAGCCGCTAGAAACAGCGAAGTTCCGGAGCAGTGCCAGCAGCGCTACGTACACTGGGTAAGATGGCCGTCTCTGGATTGCGGGAGGTACGCGGAACTAAAGCGGAACTACAGTAGCGGAACCACGCGGATCTGTATCGACGTTTTCGACGTTATGGAAATCGCAGGAACTGTGTCCAAGGCAGGCAGGTTTTCCTGCCGGCTGCCGGGTGCCTTCCGTGCAGTTCGGTTCTGTTTTCCCGTGCCGAGTGCCAACCGGCGTTCAACGTGGTTCTGTATTTCTGCGTGTCGGCAACGTAGCAGCAACATCGTGATGGCAGTGTTGTGCGTAGTGAACAGAAGACTGGAATTATCGCCGATGTGACCGTGTGTTCGCGTATCAGTGGTGTAACAACAAGATGAGATGACGTAAACTGTCGGGCATTGATGCCGCTGGTCGGGCCGTGATCGGAGGGGCGGGGTGTCGCAGGTTGACATTCCCCTTTACATTAAAGAGTTTAAGACCACTTGAGAAATTAGGTGCAGTCGATCGACGTGCGGATAATCATGTTGGAACGCTGGTCTGAACGGTAAGCTCCTATCGTACAGTGGCCAATGTGACTGTCGGTCCCCGAGAGCGATTGCGCTCTGGTGAAAATACTGAACAGTACGAAATAATGACGGAAAGTACTATATTTACAATGAAATTTTAGCATAAAAAAACGTAAAATCGAAAAAAAAGTTATCCTTTATTTTGCTGTTTAAATAGACTACGGTTCCTGGAGAAACTGCCCTCCAAGTGGCGCGCTGGGATGAGCGCTGGACGTTTTCGAGCTCGCCACGGCGTAGCTCCGTACACTTAACACCTGCCGCAAGTCGCGGCTTCGACTGCATTCAAGTTGATCGAAAAGCGATCTCTCTGCCCGTGAAGCATCACTTCCAGCTGAGTGAATATCCGCTCTTCACAGATTAATTCTAGACGGCAATTGCAGCCGTGCGCGAACAGCACAAATAGTAAAACAAACACTACAATAGAAATACTGGCTAGGAAGTGCCGTGCGGGGAAACAAACCCACGCTTGGAACCGCATTGGAGCGGCTCGATTTATTGGCTTTCAAATAATTACGGCATGATCGAGCGTTTTCTTTTTAATAAGAGATTCATCCCCTGAGCCATTAAAAATACTCTCAGATGTATGACATTGCTGGAAAAAAATCAACATGCTGGGAATATTTTTTATTGCTTAAAGAGTCACCGAAAAATTCCGTACGTTCAAAACGACCACTATAAAAGACGGAAACGCAGAGCTCGGGAGTAGTGATCGGGTTAGTGTGCTGTTGTATTGTTGTTTGTATGCTGTTGTATTGATGTTTGTGTGTATGTGTATGCGCTCTATGTATGTTCAGCTGATGCTTGTACCGTAGAACGCGTAATATGTCTACCTGTGTGAAAGAGAGGGTCCCGAAGCGTAATGGAGGCGTCAGAAAATAAAATATTTTTTGTAGAACATGAATTGGGGGTAACTAGCGCCACCTAGCCTAGCTACTTGCGATCAATCTGCTTGACCCTGCCCTCTGGTGGCAAGCGATTTAACCTCCTTTTTTTACGCTACGCGGCTACGCCATAATTTCGTGTTACCGTGCTGAAACGAGCCAAGAGGCTGCTTCGGATTTTTTTTTTTTGAGAGCGGCTTTTGGTTTTGCGGGCGAATGGTTTACCACTCCTTCGTGATGTGCGGTTGACGCAACGGTTGACGAAGGAATTGTGGCTCGAGGAATAGCAAAGGTAAGACAAAGTGCGCGAAGTGGGTGCCGGTTGTCTCCGTTTAACATCGCAGTGCTGACGATGAGACGACTGAGTGACTGCATGCTTTCGAAACGTAAGTTTCTTTACCTGCAGGGGGAAGCCGGCTTCGGAAATAAATACAGTTCGCGGAAAGCTCGTGTTACGTTTTTATTTGCTGCTCCTCTCGCTCCGTACAATAGACTTAGTATTCTCGTTAAGCCTTATTGAGCTCGATTTGCTCGATTCGTGGCCGCCATAATGAGATGCAGGCGACGGAGGAACTTTTGCTCCCCTGCTTTAGGGACGAAAGTTCCTCCATTTCTGAAGGAACATATGTGTCAAGAGCGTTCCTCCCTTTAGGGAGGACTATACTGACCCTTTTTTCTAAGAGTGTATGACGAATGTTCCGCTGTGACGAAGTTTCCGCTGTGACGAATGGTCCTGTTACCAGTTGTCCTATGACGAATGTTCCGCTGTGACGAATGGTCCTGTTACCAGTCGTCCTATGACGAATCGACATGTGACGAATAGTCCGCCTCCCGGTATAAAAGGCGTGCACGAAATAAACTTTGCAGCTGAGTTTGAGACGTTGCCTCCTCTTTTTCTACCTTCTGTTGTGTTCTCTTCTGCCCCAGTCCCAGGTTTACAATCATCTTCAACTTACACCAGCTCGCCTGCACTCTGACTATTTTTTACATAAAGCAAGGACGTGAACTTTTTGAGGCGAACAAAAACAAGCAAATCCAACATTTACGGGTCTGTGTTGTTCGGATCGGTGGGTAGCAGCGACAACGATTTATACCGTTTTATTTCCTGCTCTAAGGGGGAAAATAAACGTGGATTTTTAGGCTTACATTTTTTTTTTCGAAAACATACACTCATAAAATTTGAGTGCTCCACCTTATGGTATCTTTGTGGGTAGTTTCATTGCGCTCACTTCATCGACTTATTTATACAATTTTGTTTTTACACCCGAGCTCAGAAACTTAGCACCGTGTACTGAGACCTCAACGAGGTGGAGGGTCTCAGAGCGATAAACGGGTGAAAATGAAGGCAGAATTCATCTTTGTAACAACCAGACCCTGTGATTATCTCAGATAATCTGCTTAAGATGTCGTATTTCAATTTCTTGTGGAAGAAGTTTTATCTTGCAAATGCATTTGATCTTAAAGTAATTGTTTCTCTATTTTAGTTACAGTTCTCGGTATCTTCCACTCATTATCTCAAATGCATTTTTTTATGTTTTGAAAGCTTTTGTCGTGGGAATGTTTTACGCATATACTAATCGGCGCACCCCAACGCAAAGCTGGACCGATTGAAACCTAACTCGCATGCCTCCACCAAGCGACTTATCTGTCAGCGAAATCGAACTTTTTTGCGTAACCGCGTTTAAGAAACACCCCGCCCCAGTCGCCTGCTTGGTCAACAGCAAAATTACGAAAATTAGGCAAGCGCTTGTTGAGCCAAAGAGCATGTTAACCCGCTGGTGCCCCACTAAGCAGCTGATACTCGTATTTCAATACAGGTTTTAGTGACAATCGAGAAGTCATTTTGACGAATATGCGGGTTATGTATGATTTAACGTTCTATCTCCCACTAAAGCGATATTGGTATACACTTCGGGTTGAAATATGAGCTTAGTTGACTAGCTATTAGGTGAACTGCTCAATAAAAGTATATTTGACAGGCAGAGAGATACTACTTATACCAAATGGTTCTAGCCGGCAGCATGGAGACGAATGTGGACAAACTTGAGAGTCTTCATCGGAGATTCACGCAGACCCCTCTTCATTGAACTTGACTTCGAATTGTGAAAGAAGAAATTGAGCATTTTTTGTGGCCGGACAACCTGAACAACGTAGACGTATATTGCTGCTGGCTTTAACGGGGGCCTCGTATAAATGTTGGAGGCGCGATAGATCATAATGTCGTGACAGCTTCTAAATTGGCGAGATGTGTCCCCCACCTTATGAAAGCAGGCGATTTTCCTCATTCATCGTAAGCAGCGAACAGGTTTTTCGAAATCAAGTAATTGCGAAATCAGCCCAACTCCTTCGGTGTGGTTTAGAGGCTTTTTCGGCAGAAAGCAGCCAAGATAAATAGCCAACACACCGACCGGCGTGGGTGGCTCAACGTTCAAGGTAATTGAAGACAACCAAACTCAAGAAAAGCAGCTATCGAACCTCCCCATTCACTTGACTGCAACATTGGTTTTGCCTCCAGTGAAACACGTACCTCGTCTGTCGTCCTTAGTCCACTGTTCTACATCCCTATAAAGAAACCACTTATCAGTTACCAAGTAGTCGTCACTTCGAATGTGATTTGAGACAAACAAGAAATCAAAACTTTTTCCGTGATTCCTCCCAATCCAAGAAATCGAAAGCACGCACCGTGTGTTGCGGAGTAAACGGGCTTTCAAAGACGTGATGGAAGGAAACAATCTACTGATGCTTCACCACACTAATGAACATTCAGGCAAACTTAAGAAATATTCGGACCTTCGTCAGATTACATCGTTCGCCACCGCGCCGGACAACACGTGCCCGCGAAAGCCGCCAGAGACGCGGAGAGGCGCAAAGCGACCTGTTCCGGCTGGTACCCGGTTTTCCCGCTTGGTGGCGTCCATTTTGCTGGAGTCGCGAATAGTTCGCTGAAGTCGCGAATACAGTTACTCTAACCGGATCAAGCCAGCCAAGTCAGAAAACCCCAAGAGAAGCCGTAAGTAGATATCGATGTCGCTGGGAACGTCCCCAAGGGTGCCCTTTCAGTCCAATGGCGTCTTTTGGTTTTGTTCGGTTCCGGGCATCGTTGCAGACTTGTCTCTCATCAGCCGGAGTCTCCCCAGCTTCACCTCTGATGGCATCATGTGGCCCCCAGGAGCTCTCTACATTCGACGGGGCAGTGTGTCCCCGGCTTTAGTCTTCATCAACAATTCTGCGCAGAAAACGCGAAAGAAATAGCGTTTCGCGAGGTGCCCAACATTTTTTTTTCTCTCTACGTTTTTTGAGGTGAAAGAGGGTAGACAGCACCACTAGGGGAGAAGTAATCTCTCAGTCAGGAAAGAAATAATAGGAGAGGACGAACGTTAGTCAAATCTTTCGCAAGATACGGCATGTGGCGTAGCTGTTCGGGTTCGCGCTTGCCGGCTCCGTTCGTCGAAACCCAGACCGAGCGTCCCCTGCCTGTTCGTCATTTACTCCCACTCGAGTACAGCTGCGCTGATTGGGAGCGTGCAAAGTAGCCCATGCCTTCGCCAAGCTAGCACAGGTGCGCTAATATCAGTGCCGCGCTGCAGAGTAGCAATCACTGAATCAGTCTCAGGGACACAGGCGCGCTTAATGTAACGTTTTTTTTCCCCTCCCGTAGAGCCCTTGTCAACCGCTTGAACATGTCTGGATGGTCTCGTTGGATCAAGTTCCTGCTTTCGGCGTTCGTCGCCGCCAACATCGTCATCTTGGTGGCCAGGTACCCTCTGGGAATCGTGCGTCACTGACCGTCCTTGCAAAACACAGTCTTCGGAGACGCCGAAGCAGCACCGCCCTCCTGGAGTGGTGTAAGTACTTTGGCTACACTAAACTAGCCACGAGAGTATTATTCCTCTGCCATACATTTTCCGGTGTTGATCCACAGGAAAAATGAGCGGATGTTTTTCGGTTTTATTCATTTTTAAGATGCCGGTGCAGTTTGGGGATCTGCTCCGGACGGACGCTAAAAACGGTGATTATCGGCGAGAAAAACACCTACGAAACCTA
>JAZHYW010001031.1:0-32578 GCA_037355805.1 Ixodes ricinus | reverse complement strand
CGAGACTCCTCGAAGATCACCAACAGAAGGAGCGGAATGAGGAGGAGAACCTCACGCGACTCATCCACTCGTTCGTCGTCTGCCATATCGCTTACGTTGCGGCCTTTCACAACTGGTACAGGAAAGAAGAAGACAAGATCAACGTCCTCATACGCAGGGTTTACAAGATCGCCTTGGGACCTGCCGGAATCCACAGGCACAGACCGCCTGCTCCAGCTGGGCATCCACAACACGCTGAACGAAATCGCAGAGGCACAGCGCACCTCGCAACTGGAGAGGTTGTCCGGCACGAACGCTGGCCGCCGCATCCTCGAAAACCTCGGCATCGGATACCACACACAGCAGGGCCACAAAGTCACCACCCCAGTCGCGATCCGGCAGACGGCAAGAGTCGATCCGATCCCCAGAAACGTTCACCCGGAGTACAACCCAGGCAGAAGAGAGGCCCGAGCCAAGGCTCTCCTCAATGCCCACTGCAACAATGTGGGTACGCGATTCGTGGACGCCGCCGAGTACGAGAGGCTCCCGATTTGCCGTGGCGGTCGTCGATTCCGACGGGAAGCGAAGATATCGGCAAGCGTGACATGCGAACGCGCCGAAGAAGCGGAGGAAATAGCTGTCGCCCTCGCCCTTACGGACCCGGCGTGCCAAACAGTCCTCTGTGACTCGAGACAAGTGATCAGGAACTTCGCCAAAGGACGGATATCGCTACGAGCAGCCCGAATCATAAGCCAACGCCAAGTCCACCGAGAACCAGAACCCCCAACCCGACTCCTGTGGTTCCCCGCACGTGGGGGAAGTCTCCGAGGAGCATCGTAACGGCAACGAGACGGCACACGCCAGGGCGCGCGAGCTAACAAACCGCACCGGCGACGGTCGTCCGTGGTACAGCAGCAAGGACCGTATGACGAGCTACAACGAAATCACCAAGGCCTTCCGCCTGGCCCGACGGACACTCCCTCCGCCCAGCGACAAGCTGGACAGGGCACAGGCGGTCGCACTCAGACAACTGCAGACGCGCACGTACCCTAACCCGGCACAGTATCACAGAATGTTTCCCGAAATATACACGACGAACACGTGTAAGGTCTGCCGCAAAGAGGTAGCCACGCTAACCCACATGCTCTGGGACTGCACCAAAGACCCGCACGGTGCTAACTCCGGAACCCTCCCGCCGCGGCTGTCCGCTGCCCTGTGCAGCCCCAGTCTTGACGATCAACTTTGGGCCGTCCAGCAGGCCTGTGAGGCGGTGAAGCGGCAGGACTTCGACGCCCCTAGTCGGGCAAAGAGGACCAGCCGCAACGCCCCCAAGCGGGTGACTTAGGCCCGGTCAGCGAAAGCTCACGCAGGCACGGTCAATAAAGTTTTTACCAACCAACCAAACCTCCTTAAAGGGGGGGGGGGGACCACAGTGCCACGCTCGTTACCCCTTAAGGTGCAACCACGGTGGAAGAAACATTTGGGTGATGACTCTCTGTCCGACGCGGCGGCCGCCTTATGTTCGGCGCACCGAGCGCGCTTCACTCGCACGGGATATAGATGGCGCCCAAATATCGGGTCCCTCCCAAACCAACCGCTCCGGTTGTTTCTCCTAGCGGTGGTCCCGCATTCCCTCGCTCATCGCTTCTTGTTGTACCTCACCGCCGCCACCAAGTCGCCAGAGTCCGTAGGTCTGTGTTCTCTTCCTTCTTCTTCTTCGGGTTACGGCTCACCTTCGTTCATGATGGTGGCACCTGTGGTCGACACAGCACCAAAGCAAAACACAAGGACAGCCACTGGTCGCACACCACCACCACACCACCACACCACCACACCGCGAAAAAGGCGAGCACGCTACGCCGCCGACACCGTGGCCGCTGAGGAGGGACCTCATACCTCTGCGCCCTCCGCGGCGGCGCGGAACCAACTGCTCCTGGTTCGAGGCTAGCTTGGAACATGATCTGGCTCGCTCCCCCCCGCGGGAAGAGCGGCCAAAGTCATCACCTAAAATGTGTTTCTACCACCGTGGGTGCAACTCACCCCTTTTTAGTGTGATTCTGAACTAACAGATGACGATGGGATCGCCTTCCAGATCTGTGCGTGAACGGAACAAATCGCGTGTGTTCGCCACCACAGCGATTTATTCCGTTCACGCGTTATTTCTGAAATTGACATCCCTGGCAGTTCACTTATCTCTCAAGGCGCGAGCTCTCGGTGGAACGCGATCCGGCTGCACCAGTTATCGTCCAAAGGGAGCAGTGCTTTACGCTGACGTGAGCTCGCGTCTCCAGCAATTGTGGCTGGAACAAACGCGAAAATCACCCTGAACTAATGGCGAGGCACATGCACGACAAATAGAACAGACGCGTCATAAAATTGAGACTGGAGATGCGCATTTATCAACCCGGGGAACTCGGAGGCCAATTACTTATTTCAACGTGTTCAGATTCGTGTGACAGGTGGGCCGTTTTGTCGTGCACGTGTTTGGCGCTTTATAGATTTCCACAAAAACGTGATTACGTAATGGACGTGTTTTTCCGGAATTGTAGATTGAGGACTTGAATACCCCTAGAAGTAAAAACAAGGAAACAATTTTCTCTTGGTTAGGTGTCTTGTCTGCCACAAAAGTATTATGCTCCCAACATAAAAAGAGTAATGCCAATGTTAAAAAGTTACTCACACCAATAAATGATCGATATTACTTTTATGTATAATAAAACCGCGCACAGAAGAACACGGAGGAGGAGAAAATGACAGCTAGAGCGAAAGAGCGCTGATTCTCCACTGATTTATATTGAAAGAGGAGAAAGAAGAAGCTGACAGAAATGGACCCCACGTGATAGCTAACCAGGATAGAAAGAAGTAAAAGAAGAAAATATAAACAGACTGGATTGATTTGAGCTAAGAAGGAAAAGGAAGAAAAGGGTATTCACTTGGGCTAGTTGGTGGTACATTTCAGGATTAAAAGCGCTAAAAAACGAGGACCAGTAAAAGAAGACACACACACAGTAGAGCGCACTTGCAACTGAGGTTTAATCTGATTTAAACCAAAGAAGAAACATATATGCCTTGTCAACAACCATCCACGTCATGTAAACACATTGTCCAATAATCTACATATAATCTTTCTAGCTTGAGCTAACAAAGGACTGTAGATACGCCACCTCCGAATCGTACAATGCTATCGATGGGGCGCTGATGCACGTGTCGCCGTCGCACTTCCTTATGAAAAACGCCTCCGAAATTTCTCTAGTCATTTTGTTACGATTCCTGCTCAGGATAACAGTTTCCTGAAGCTTTGGGCCACAATCGCATCGGTTGCAGTGTATCGCAAGATTACCCGAGGGCGAAGATCTTACTGCCAGTGCGTGTTCCCTTAGTCTGTCGTTGATGCACCTTCCGGTTTGTCCTATGTAAACCCTCCCACATGTTAAAGGTATTCTATACACCACCCCTTCCTTGCATTCCACATATTTAGTTCCATGCTTCTTCTTACATATACCCACCCTCAAATCTCCCCTTTCTATTCTTGCACACAGTTTACCCAATTTCTGAGGCGCTGAGAGTAGTACCGGTACTCCATGTTTTTCGCCCACTTTCTTCAGACTATGGCTAAATTTGTGCACATATGGTATCACGGTCGGTCTAACATTCCGCCTGACCTTCCCACTACCCCTTACCCTCCCCGAAGTTTTCGTAACAATCCTTCTGCCACATGTTTAATAAGCGTAAGAGGGTACCCTCCATCTTCTAGTTTCTTTACCTGTATACCAAAGCCGTCCACCATTTTGTGTGAGCATGACTTAGTCAGCGAGGCTCCCAAGCACGTAGTGGCAATACCTCTCTTAATAATTTTAGAGTGGTTTGAGTCGTAGGGTAACACCGCTTTCCTTTCTCTGGGGAGTACATCCAACATACATGTTGAATATGTTTATTTTATTTATTTATTTAATTTTCCCTCAAGGCCAGAGGCATTACAGAGGGGAGAGCAAAGAAAAATACAGAAAAGAAAAACAAGCCGAAAAATAGGTTAAACACACACTCCACAAATAAAAGATTAGTAATTGCAATTTCGAAAAGGTCAGAGTCCGTGACGGTGGCAATTGTCCTGGGAAGGTGGTTCCATTCTCGTGATGTACGAGGGACGAACGATGAATGAAATGTTGTTGTGTTCGAAATTGGAATACCATCCTTGTGATTGTGATCGTTGAGAGAAGAAACGTAAAAAGGACGGGATATTAATTTGTCGCGCAGGATAGAATTGTCAAAATAAATCTTATGGAATAAAGAAAGGCGGGAAATGCCACGGCGCAAGGCTAAAGGCGGCAATGATAGGTAGCTTTCATGGCGGTCACGCTAGCCGTGTTGTGGTAGTTAGAAAGGATGAAACGAGCTGATCTATTTTGAATCGCTTCCAGTGCAGTGATGAGGGTGACTCGTCTAGGATCCCAGACAGAGGCTGCATATTCCAACCTTGGACGAAATAATGTTTTATAAAGAGTCAACTTTAGTGCAACTGGAGCTAATGGAAAATTTCGTTTAACATAACCTAAAATGCGATTAGCGTTAGAGGAAACATACTGAATATGATTCTTCCATGAAAGGTCAGATGTTGGTATTTATAAGACGACACCGGCTCCATATAAACCTGATCAAGGAAATAGTTAGGATTGTCAGAAGATTGTTGAGATACACGCATAGACTTACATTTGTTAGCGTGAAGGTTCATTGACCATAAATCACACCCTCGATGATAGTGTTATTGTCGGACTGTAGAACACTGGTGTCACGATTATCTATTATTTCACGATAAAGGACACCGTCGTCAGCAAACAGACACATAGATGAGGAGATGTTAACCGGGAGGTCGTTAATATAAATTAAAAATAGCAATGGCCCTAGAACAGATCCCTGAGGAACCCCGGAAGTACAGATACAAGAGAGGAGTTAGTATTATTGACAGTAACAAATTGCGAGCGATCAGACAGAAAAGATTGAATCCATGCAAGTATGTTAGAATCTAAGTTAAGCTTGGAAACTTTCAGAATCGAAGTTTATGACACACTTTATCGAACGCTTCTGCAAAATCTAGGAAAATGCAGTCTGCCTGGGATCCTCGATCTAGAATGCCAATGGAGTAGGCGTGAAGGAGAGAAGTTGAGTCTCACATGAAAATGTCTTTCGAAATCCATGCTGGGAAGGGCTAAAAAAAATTGTTAGACTCTAAAAAGTTGACAATGCAGGGAGAAGATGACATGCTCAAGAAGTTTGCACGGTACGCTGGTTATTGAGATTGGGCGGTAATTATGAGCAGAATGGTTGTTACCAGCATTGAGTATAGGTACCACCCTCCCTATCTTCCAGTCGAGAGGAAGAACGGCATCTTTGATTGACTGTCTCGAACAACATGGTTAATATTATGGATGAGTAAAATTTAGTATTCTTAAGGAATTTCGAATTGATACCATCCACTCCCGTTGAGGAGGACAATCTGAGATTTTCAAACATGTGGCCGAAGGATTGTTACGAAAACGTCGGGGAGTGGGAAGGGGTAGTGGGAAGGTCAGGCGGAATGTTAGACCGACCGTGATACCATATGTGCACAAATTTAGCCATAGTCCGAAGAAAGTGGGCGAAAAACATGGAGTACCGGTACTACTCTCAGCGCCTCAGAAATTGGGTAAACTGTGTGCAAGAATAGAAAGGGGAGATTTGAGGGTGGGTATATGTAAGAAGAAGCATGGAACTAAATATGTGGAATGCAAGGAAGGGGTGGTGTATAGAATACCTTTAACGTGTGGGAGGGTTTACATAGGACAAACCGGAAGGTGCATCAACGACAGACTAAGGGAACACGCACTGGCAGTAAGATCTTCGCCCTCGGGTAATCTTGCAATACACTGCAACCGATGCGATTGTGGCCCAAAGCTTCAGGAAACTGTTATCCTGAGCAGGAATCGTAACAAAATGACTAGGGAAATTTCGGAGGCGTTTTTCATAAGGAAGTGCGACGGCGACACGTGCATCAGCGCCCCATCGATAGCATTGTACGATTCGGAGGTGGCGTATCTACAGTCCTTTGTTAGCTCAAGCTAGAAAGATTATATGTAGATTATTGGACAATGTGTTTACATGACGTGGATGGTTGTTGACAAGGCATATATGTTTCTTCTTTGGTTTAAATCAGATTAAACCTCAGTTGCAAGTGCGCTCTACTGTGTGTGTGTCTTCTTTTACTGGTCCTCGTTTTTTAGCGCTTTTAATCCTGAAAAGGAAGAAGAAACCGTAAAGCTACACCCGTGAAAACAAAAAAAAAAAAGGAAAGGTATAGAATAGGATGAAGAGAAAAGACAAAATACGGCACTTTTTCACTCCCGGCCGGCCAAATTCACTCGCCGTAGGTGTTGGCTAAGAATGACACCTCCTTTGCAGTCAACGACAGAGAAGGATGGCTCACGCATTGCTGTCCTGTTTTTTTTTAAATTTGATAAGCTTCGAATATCTCTCGGGTAGTCCGATCTTGAAATCTTCGGAGTATAGTTGTGTCACTAAAAGTCGGTGTGCACTGGCAGGAGAGAGAGTGTGTAGGCAGGTGCCCTCCCACCGTGGCGTGAAGGGAATAAAAATGTTCTCTAAGCCGGTCGTTGAGGCATCTTTCAGTCTGTCCTATGTAGCAACCACCACACGTTAGGCGGATCTTGTAAACTACACCTTCCGTGCAGGAAACAAACTTGTTCTTGTGTTTCCTGTGGCATGCGGTTCGTGAACGATTGTCAATTACGGAGCCCACCTTTGTACAGATCTTAGCTAACCTTTGGGGAGCAGAAAACACCACTGGAACATCATACCTGTTGGCTATTTGCTTCAAATTGTGGGACAATTTATGCAGGTACGGGACTACTACCGGGCGCTTGTTTTATTAATATTTTGCCCGCTGCTGCTAACCCCTTTAACCTTTTTCAACAAGGACTCCATAACCTCTATTAGGACTGCCTGAGGAAAACCAGACTTTTCAAGGCGTTCAAGCTGAGATCTACAACTGTCCTTAACGGCATGATAGCACGACTTTGCCAGGGCCGAGCCTAGAATGGAGAAGGCTATGCCCCTTTTGACAAGCTTACAATGAGAGGAAGTGTAAGGCAGAATTCCTTTCTTTGACCTGGCAGAAAAAAACCAGCAAAGGTGATTGGCTTGGACCGATAACGATTTATCTAGAAATTGCAGCGTCCCATCCTTGGGTTGCTCGAACGTAAACTTTAGACCTGAACCGCACTTAACGAAGGTTTCTAATGCTAGATTTACAACATCACTCTTCGCCCCTTTCTCGTACACAATCAAAAAGTCATCGACATAGCGAAACACTTTTTGTACCGGCCAAGAACTGAGGGAGTCGTGAATACTTTGATCAACCCTAGACAAAACAATGTCGCTGAGCATAGGAGCTACGCATGACCCAATGCACATGCCGGACTTTTGTAGGTAAAGGTCATCCTTCCACCCTATGTACGTAGACTTGAGGTAGAAAATTAAAAGCTCGAGGAAGTCCTCTATGGGGATGCCGGTGGCATTTCGGAAAGCTAGCTCACCGTTGCTTTCGATACATGTTTGAACCGAGGCGAGCAGAGATGGGTGGGGAATTGAATAGAAGAGATCTTCAACATCTACACTAAAAACATCATGATGACTGTGTTTCGCAGACCGCAGCGATTCAGCCACTGCTTCAGAATTGCGTACCAGAAATGGATCTGCGAGGCTTAAACTGGAGAAGTGCTTTTGGAGGAAGGCGGCCACTTGGCGCTGCCATGTAGCTCGCTCGGTGACGATGGCTCGGAACGGGCAGGCCTCCTAATGCGTCTTGCAGTGAAGAAAACCTGGAGATGTAACCTCTCCGCTTTCTTGATGTTGCCTGCCAGTTGGGTCAACGATATCTTGCTGCAGAGGTCCAGTGCCCTGCTTTTGGCCTCTTTTAGGGTAACCGGCTCCGAACGAAAGTTCTTTATCACTGCTGCAGTGGCTCGCTCTTGGTACATTCCTTCTGGGATGAGTACGAAGGATCCTTCCTTGTCTGCTTCTAGTATGCGTACCTGAGTGTCCAAAGCAAGCCTGACTGCTGGACGGAAATCATAAAGACGTGTAGTGCGTGCTGGCATGCTGCAAAGAGCATCTACACATTCAGATACACACCGTAGTCTGAATTCTTCATTCGCTCTGTTTGACACACTTCGAGAAAAGTTCAGAAGCTGAGGAGGCTGAAGATTGGGTGGCGTGCAGAACTTCAGTCCAAGGTGGAATTTGTTTTCTCCCTTGGGAGAGGAAACAAATTCCACCTTCAATAGAAACAAACAAGCACCAAAATGGCGGCGCCAACAACAATGACGGGGAGCAGCGTGCCGATACTAAGCGCAAGATATTTAGTGGCTCTAGTTACTTCAAAGCGTAGCTTATTTAGTGACACTAATCTCTACATGCGAATGGCGGCCTTTTGATGGCTGGTGAAGGAAGAATATGAAGACTGCAACCGATACGGAGCCTGAGCATCCAGATTTTAGTTCGCTTTATTGTTGTTCGATGTCACCGTGACGAGACTTATTATGTTTCTATGTGCTACGCATTGGAGGCTGTCTTGTAAGCCCTTGGAATGCTCGGCTTTGGCACGCCCCGGACAGTTCATGACAATGAAATGTTAATTTATATAGGGGACATTCACTGGACGCCATATTTGAGGGCGATGTTTATTTAGTGCGCATGCTCTGAACGTGCTCACATTAATAGGCTGCTAAGGCCGGAAATCTTGATGGTGAGCAATGCACGTTGCAAAAGAATTGTGGAAGTTCGCCGTCAGCACGCGCCCAGCAGCCGCGCACGCAGCTGTGACCGCCAGTGAATATTCGCAATGAGCGCCCTGTGCGGAGTGGTAGCTTCATGACACCATCGAAACTGAAGCGAATGAAAAAATGACGGTTCCTTGAAAAACACCGTAACTGTCGTACGTCTACCGTGGATGAATAGTACCAGATTTTATCCGTCATGAGCATACAACAATTTGGACTGATATTTCAGCCACTATATATATACTCTGTTTCATACTTAGCATGCAACGCTGTCAAAGCCACTGGCGCGAGCGCGTGGCTTCATTTATGGTTTTGTTTGCGCGAGAACGCGTGCAAATGATCAACGAGATGGAGCCCCACGCTCGCGCCAGTAGCTTTGACAGCGCTGCACGCTAAGTATGAAACAGAGTATAGATGACACTGAATTTGTGAAAGGGTCTATTGAACGTTCATTCACGCGAGCGGCGCATGTGAACATCTGTGTTGACTGTGGCACACGGGGCCAGTAGCGTAGGTTTTTCGCTAATCCGAGCCAAATCGAACACGCTAAAAACAAGGGTATATTCTTACACGTCTTGTCCCATATATTACACCCCAAAACTTCAGCTTGACGTACAGCGCAGTGACGTTGAACCGACGGTACCAACTGTCACGAGCGGCTTGATTGCCGAGTTGTACTATTGATTAAAATTGCTAATGTACGTGTGACTGACTGCAAAAAAAAAAAGTAATCGGAGTTTTCTTGGATTTACTGCAAAACCTGTTTTTTTTTTGGTAGTCTTTCGTACGTACTTTAGTTGTTTAATATGTTAGATCGCACCGTCAGTTAACGACGTTAACGTTAACGTTAACGTCGTAAAAGTTGGGGCCGTCAGTTAACGTCAGAGCGCTGTACGTCGAACTGAAGTTTTGGGGTGTCGTATATGTGAGAATGGGTGTAATGGCTACACACTTTTTTTATTTTACAGTGTATAACCCCAAATCTGTAATGATAAACAAGCGTGTGATCACGTGAAAAGTGGTTTGCACGGCGCATATGCAGAAGGCAAGCTCTGTTTACCATAAGTGCGAGTGAAGCGGAACTACATGCGCGAGCGTGCTGTCTTGAAATACTCTTTCACTTCACAAACACGTGTGCTCGGCAGGGCTCCATATCGTTTCGTCGAAACACGTTTCGTGGACTACTTTTCATGGGCACACATTTTATTGACATATTTCATGGACATACGTTTCATGGACACTGGGATGTTTCGTGGAAACTTGTTTCGTGAACATGTGCAACTGCGACGTTTCGTCGACAACCTTTTTTTTTTTTACTAAGTGTATTGGATTGAATATCTGGCGTTATCTGATTTCCTGGAGGTATACCGAAACTAAAGCGAACTCACTCAGATGGCACCAAGAGGACAAAAACAAATTCGCGAGCTCTAATCCTGGGCTTCCAAACACTACATGTTACGCGCCGAAACTCCTAACTCCGCTCGGGGAAACTTTAATATAATCTCGGGCCAGAGCTCGCACCAGTCTTCATCGAAACCGCCAAGGAATCGGCAATCTAGGTCCATCCGGATGCCGACGACAGAGGTGATGTGCGCGGACAGACTCTTTTGACGAAACGCCGCAAGATGTGTCGATGAAACGATCGCTGAAACCTTTAGATAAAACGAACTTTCGATGAAACGTCGCAGTATACGAAACAACCTGTCAATGAGACGTCGTTCGACGAACGGATGTCCACCGCTCGGCAGGCCGTTTAAAGCACGGAACTTGCTCTTGTAGCTTTTGTTGTGCTCAAATGCCCACAATTTGCTTGTGAAACATCGAAATATCATCACCACCATGAAGTTTGTGTAGTTTGTGTATAAATTTGAGTATATCTGCCTCACCTTCTCTTCTCAGGGGGGGGGGGGGGGCTGCAATAAAGGATACAAGCGCGAGCGACTAGTTTTAGCAGGGGCTCTGCTACACCACGGAAATGACGATATGACATCGCGACAACCGCGGCAGCCAAATCGAAAAGTTGAAGTGCCGGTGGATACTTGCGATCAACCAATGACATTTGGAAAAGACTATGTATATGACTCTTGTTGACTCGTGCTTTCTCTTCACTGCTACTAATAGACAGATCTCACTAAGCGTTCGGCGCATGCGTGACGCCGCCATAGCTTTAGTTTACGGGAGGCAAACGGTCGGACATGAGAGGGCTTGGTGCTGTCTCGTGCTCTACACGCGCAGAGCTCCAACGCGGTTGTCGCACGTGCAGAAAGACTGAAGTACCCTCGATGCATTGCGGCAGCGGTGGCGTAGTTAAATTACAGTGAACTGGAATAGGCGTAGTGGAAAAGTAGCCGGCTTCCAGGTGAGGCGCTTCGTGTAGAACCTACCAGGTAGCGCTGGTGTTCGATTTCGGAGCACTCTTGCCAGCGAAGTTCGCGCCAAACGTAGCTGTTTTTGACCTTAGCAGTTCATTAGTGTGGCCTATGTATAATTTATGGGTCGGGTTCGAGCCCCACCCCCGCCCGTTTCGATCTGGATGAGCATCGTACCGGCGTGCGGTCGTGTATCACTACTGCGTGGTGCACGTTAAAGACCCCAGGCTAGCGGTTGTACCGCACTGGCTAAATTGCTCATCTACAGCGAGTGACACGTCGCAACTCTAAAATGGCTGACCAACTACACGCTGTATAAACATCCCCACAACAACCCAAAAATTTATGGGTGTTTCAACGTCTATGAAATAATGTTTAAAGCTTACTTGGGCAATGTAGTGAAAACCGGGGTAACCCGTCTTGCATACTGGCGCGTAGCGGTGCGCATCTGTCTTCTTTCTCTTCGTTTTCATTGCTTAGCGACAAGACTCAAACCTATGTAATCATAATGCCAAGCACTTTACATTCACGAAAACAAATTGCGAAAACGACCGTAGACAGCACAGAAACCATCTGAGAACGTACGCGACGCCTTATCCCGTGTTACAGTAGCCATGTCCTCCGGATTTCGACAACAGCGCCACTCACGGTAGTCTACACTTCTGGTTTCACACGGCCGATGGAGCGCCGTCGACGATTTTTCCACTGACCCTATATTCTAGTTCACTGTAGTTAAACTGGCTTGTGAGATCGGTCTATTGGATCGATTGTCACTAGAGCCACTGTATAAGAAAGCGTAGCGGCCTTATACACTGCATCGTGCGTTTTATGCACTGGGTGGTAACTAGAGCCACTCAATATGGCAGCGTAGCTGCCATATCGAGTGGCTCTAGTTACCACCCGGTGAATAAAACGCACGATGCACGAGTTTCCTAGTTATTCTGCGCTGTTGGCTCGTCACAGTGAACCAAACCGACGAATCAGTGTGCGTTCGAAACGGCCCAGCATCCCAAACTCGTCGTTTTCGTGAACTTGCGGTTATGCTTTACCTTCAAATTTTTGTGCAGGGCGGCGCGCAAAGCATGGTAGATAATAGAAATAAAAATAGTTTAAACGGTGGTTTTCAGCAGAATTTAATTCGTGATATAAAGTACTCCAGTTTTACAGTGATGATTTAAAAAATACTTTTTCTAAAAATAAACTTCAATGATTTTTTTCATTCATCCGTTTGTCAGTTATTGCCTTTCATGCGCATTTATTTTGTATTTAATTAAAAAAGATATCCAAACCAAGAAAATATGTAGCAGACTGAACACGAGCGAAATACGGTATTAGGAGCAAATCGAAAAGGAGCTTTGTTTCTACCTTCTACTACAATCGCTCAGTTCTCTGTCATCCAATGCGAGCAAATTGAAATGCAAAGGAAGAAAGCATATACACGAAGTATGCGTCCGCACAAAAGCACGGAGACCGGCAGAGAGAGAGAGAAAAGAGGAACAAATAGACAGTCAGAGACACAGAGTTATAAATCTAAGGTAGATCTTGCATCGGCCTGTATAATCGTTGTACTACGCTGCTTCTTACACGAGCTTGCTGCTTCACTTTTGAGGAGATACTACCCCGACCTTTTGAGACCGAACCCCCACAAGTCGCCTTCTAGGCGACTTGTCGCCGCTGAAAATATCCGTCGGGCGCGGGAACCGGCCCCGGATCTCTCTAAGACTGACGAACCGCCTTACCAGCTGAGCTAACCAGGAGCTAGCCGTCAGTACAGCTAAGAAATGTTATTAGTTTCTACCACTCTTGATCGTAACTTCCAGAGGGGTGAGATCAATCATTTAATTTTTAAGTATCATCACTGAGCGTCTGGGGATCCGTGGAACCAACTGGGGATCTGTAGGCCAGCGCTTTGCCTCGTTGTCTTTGAGGCGGCTATGAAACTGAATTAAGTCGCATAATTTCGATATAGAGCGCAGAGGATGAATTTCTTCTGTGACAAAATAAAAATAAAAATGTTCGCAATAAAAAAAAATCGAAAACGTTCCGGAACAGTCGGGGGATTCTTTCCATACCAAGGTGAACAATTAGTGTCGCTACGGGTGTTCAGGTATTTGACGATCTGATACATGAAAAAATAATTGTTACAACTGCTCTAATTTTCATGTCTTTTTTTCATTCGCATTAACGTTTTATTTTTTGTATTTCCCCCAAGCTCAGCAACCATGCCCATTTCTATCCTAAGTAAGAGCGCATTCAAAAATATGAAGACAAAAGAAAAAGCGAACACAAACATTAAAGATGAAATATCACGGCGTATTCACAACATTTGATTTAGCCGAGGATCGCAAAAACACAAAAAAAGAACTAACTGCATGACCGTGTAATCTTGGCGCTGCTTGATTTGCTTCATCGGCCCGCAGTGTCTGCTGCGCCCTGATCTAAGGTAAAGCAAAGTCAATATTCAGACGTTGGGGTTAAACCAACAAAAAGCATTTTGACCCCCCCCCCGCCCCCCAAAGGAAAAAAAAATGAGCGTGTTAATTTCTTGATTAACGGGAAATCTTTTGTCGTAGAACCGAAATCTCGATTGGAGGGAGTCTTCTTAGTAATAAGTCACCGTCAGGTTGCGTGCACTTCGGACGGGATTGAGACCCTCAAAATGCTGGCCCGCAGGCCAACGCTTTGCCTCAGAGCCACCGAGATGTTTTTAATATATTATTGCCGGTTAAAAGTTACCGAGACGGCGATGAAACAAAATAGTTGCACCATTCCGAGAAGCCATAGTGTACTTGCGAAAATAATTTCTGCAACTTATAAGAACAAAAAAAAAAAATTGAATCGGCAAACATGGTGGATTTGCATACAGATGCACATTGAAACGCGCTCGAAAGCAGCTGTGGTCCACTCGGAGCCTCGCGCTTGTTATATTTTATATCTCTGGCCATAGCCTCCTCTATACTCAGTATAGAGGTGTGTCAGTATAGACGCTTCTCAGGCAGCTGTGCATGGAGCCGCCATAACCGACCTTCAGTATTTTTCCCCTCCTATTCCGTTCTCTTCACTTCATCATTACCACAGCAGGACAGGTTATTGCCATTTTAAGTGTTACTGCGTCCTTCTCCTCAGCATACGCCCTTGTAAAGGCTACTCAACGCCCTCTTCAGTGGCTCGGCATCTCGGTAAGACATGAGAAGATCGGCTATGGCGGCTCAATCTGGCGCGCGCTGAAAGCGTCTATTGAGCAGGCTATGGTCTGGCTCGCTCACTTCGGGCATCCAGGCACCTGACGTCCACACATCTGGTGACATTTCTGTCTCTCACGTGGCGTTCCAAGTGGCACATGACTACAAATCCATATCAAGCTATTCTTGAACACGTGTCGTTATCTGTATTTGATATTAGAAAACTGCAACTTGCCGTAACAGAATGGGAGAAGTTTGTGATTGAATACTGAACTTCACGTGTAATCTATCGATAAGCCGTTTCTGGAAAATGTATTATCAAAAGTTGCTTTATAATTTAATGTTTCGTTATTTTCGTTAGTTGACGTGATTCCGTTTTTATAGCATGACGAAATTACACTATTTTAAACTTTATTTTTATTTAAAAATGTACATTTTTTGTGCAGTTAATTGCTTAGTTTTTGAATTCACTATATTCAACAAACCGTTCAAGTAAATTATCGTGGACATTGGGACGTTATAAGCCGAGACAAAATTTGTCCACTATAAAAAAACTGCGGTCTATTAAAAATTAAATATTAAATAAAAGGGGGATCGGTGGCCGAGTTGGCTAGCGCACACCAGCTCGGAGCACGTGGAGCGAAAGCTCGCTCTGCAGAGCCCAGGATCCTGGTTTCAACCCCCACCCCTGCCCGTTTCGACCTGGATGAGCATCGTACCGGCGTGCGGTCGTGTATCACTACTGCGTGATGCACGTTAAAGACCCCAGACTAGCGGTTGTACTGCACTGGCTAAATTGCTCATCTACAGCTAAGAGACTCGTCGCCCGTTGAGGGAGACCATGTTCTAGGCTGTATGAACAGACACACAACACAGTTTTTTTTTAAATAATAAACTAACAAGTAAAAATAAACGTGATTTTGAGACATTAAAGTTTAGCGAAGCAATATTTATTTAGTTTACCATTAACTTTATGAGTGTAGAATACATAGAAAGGAAGTTATAACCCGCCAAACATGAAGCAAAACGGCATACATTGTGGGGTTACACCTTAAGGGGGTAAGTCCTACACCCTTTTTTTATCTCGAACATAAACGATGCAGACACGATGATAAAAGTATTTGTGGGCACGCCTCAATCAGGTTACGATCATGTTTGCTTCATGCCTATTTGTGCTTCAAACGCGTCTGCCGACAGTGTATTTGGATGACCAATCTGACGGTCGTATAAGGAACATACGCGCCTCAGAAACTCTCTACAGACTGTCTTTCGTACCATGTATTAGGAGCCAAAACGTTGTCTTAACAGTACACGTTCCCTGCCCTGCCCTGGCATATGGCTGTAACCGCTGCGGAATTGTATGATAACGCTGTGCTAAAATTCCCTTATAAAATCTGCACAATATTGTCTTGCAGGAAAACGAACTATTAAAAGTCGGACGTTTTAAAGACGCAACTAAAAAAATAAAAATACATTTTCTTTTTTTTTTTTCGCTCGACGCAGGGACTGGATTGAATCAAAGTGCGTTTGCTTTTTGACAGGGATAGCGCAAACGAGACACAGCAAAGCCTTATTAACGTTCTCTTTTTTTCTTCTCGCGAGTTGGTTTAGAAATGATTGCATTATAATTCCCGAATACTCGCGGCTTATCAAATTAGCTATTCAACGCTGCCGGCTGCCACCTGGAAAGAATGAGCAATTAAAGGCTCGAAAATATTGTTTTAACCGTCGGTTAATGCAATCTTTCACCGGCGCCGTTTCCACGAATTTCCACGGATTAATTTTTGAAGGCAGAAACAACAGTAAAACGAAATCTTCTGGTCTGTTTCGACACATGTCACGAACTCTGCGCGCGCATATGTGTAGGTATGTGTGTGTGCGTGTATGTGTGCTGCTGCGTGCGTGCGTGCGTGCGTGTGTGTGTTTCTCTGATGAGTGTCTGCAGTTCAAATATTTACTGCCGAACAGTCGTTTGTATGCCCGGCAGTCGAAGCTGGGACACTGCACGTCGGCTTGACCCCATTCGTTTGTTTTTGTTTATGTCTTTTTCCGCGTCTTTGCGGCAGCCATACAAGTGACAGCGCAGTACTCGCGATTGTGTTACTGGACGTGCTGTCAAGGTTGCAGTACACGCACCACCACGCTGTTTACACACAAGCGCGCGTTTGCTTACTGCGCTTGCACAGAAACCAGATTCGCGTGAGATGAAGCGTCTGCGCATGCGTGACGTCAGGGAGTTTAGCTGGCATGTGTTGAGTCCGAGTTCGTCTGCTTCTTTTGCAGGGGTTGCGGTGACGTCAGAAGGCGCCGAGCTCTGATTGGCTCTGATTGAAGGATAGTGGGTAGACATCGAAGCAAGCTGCCTTGAGGTCTACCCACTATCCTTCCGATCGGAGCCAATCAGAGCTCGGCGTCGTTCTGACGTCACCGCAACCCCTGCAAAAGAAGCAGACGTTCTTGCGCTCCGCATAACGTGCGAGCGAGCGCCACGCCTTGGTCGCGTATCATCGTGTGCATGCGCCCGAGTCAACGAACACATTAAGGCAACGTGTGCGCGCACATACACAATTGTGATGGCCTTGCTGCTAAGCCAATGCCACCTAGAAAAATCAAAACCTGCGAACGACCTTTTCTTCCTCCACCGTCACACTCGGATGGCACCAACGCTGCGATTCGAGCGGAGCCCGGTGCCGAGCGTCCTTCGACGCGTTTATTGGACACGAGGCCCAGCCGAACGCTGACGCTGCACTCGTGTCCAATCAGTGTCTTCGCTCAATCTCGCTGTGGTGACGTCATGATTCTATAGTGCACAGGTTTAAGTATTCTAGATTCGCTGACACATCAAGAAAAAACAAAGGAAGGTTTGCGCACATTCACGCGCTGCGCGAAGGAGTTCCTACAAGATTTGATTGTCGAAGAAAGAAACGGTGCCTCCCTTTGGTGTTCGAAACAGTGTACGTCTTAATAAAAATAACATAAAACCAATCTAAGATGTGGCTGCATATATCGTTGTAGGCTTTTTGCTAAATTACCCAAGCACCAAGGAGTATACGCTGCGAGTGTAGTTACACGAGCTGCATGTGCTGGCGTCAGCAGCAGTAACTTTCCTAAAGCAAATGCCTAAAACAAATGGCATCTTGCACGCGCATTCATCAACGCTTTATTTTTGTGTTTTACTTCGAATGTTTTATACGGGGAAGGCGAGCGCGTGTGGCGCGTGTACAACCATTCCCAGCATTTTCCTTGATGCTTGGGTAATTTACCAATCGGTCTATTCAACTCATGAAGGGTAAAATTAGTAACGTTCCGCAAAAAGCCGGACGTTTTTTTGTGTTTTGTTTACTGTGCTTTTTGAGGTTAATACAAGTATAGGTGGTGTTCGCGAAGCACGTACTGAAGCATGAATTTCGCACCACTGATTTTTTTTCTCCTCGGCAAGAACAGTTGGGAGTACACCAGCATTATGCGATGACGCCATGGGCAAGTTGTGCCTAAAGGAGCCATGAAACGATTTTACTGCTTTCGCTCCATGCTACTCGGAATCACTTCCTGACGTTAATAACCGAATAAACTTGCCTTCGTTTTTCTTTCTAAAAAATGACAGTCGGCAAATAAATTCGAGAGATGTGAGAATCGTTCATCCCCTGAACTTGGAGCCAGAACAAGCGGCCACGTGGCCTGGTGCCTATCCTATGCCGCGAACATTAGTCATAACCACACCGTGGTCATAACCAGGCGCTGGGGTCGGCAAAGTGGAAAGCGCGTGCCAGTGGTTGGACACAAGGCACTCCCCGAGTTTCCGCCAAAGAACTGATTGTAACGAGCCGCAGTCGAGTGTTCACGCAGTTCTCGTGTCCAATCCATGAACAACCTTCGACTGTCGTCAGGCGGGTGTTGTCGATTCGACAATTACGTCATCAAACTTTGCGAAGGCAAAACCGAAAAAAACATAGTCCCTTTTTATCCTCGTAATTCCACCGCGACCAAGAAGCTTGCTTCTGAATCAGTGGCGGTCCGTGCGAGATAGAGTTGGGCCAGGCTATAGGTCCATTACACCTTGTAAAGTCCCGAACATTCTTACCTGATATCGTTTCATTACCCCTTTAATGTGCACCCTGCTCGCTCTGATGATGATGCGACAAGGTGTATTTACTGCTGGTCATAGCGTTGCGTTCTGTGGTCAAGCGCGGGCAGACAGAAAGTATTCGTCGAATTTCATTCTTACCGCCCGGACAGATGATGTTAATGGCAGACGGCGAGTTGCTTTACCCACAGCCAGTGTTGTGCCCGTTACTAAAAATAAGTAACCAAATAGCGGAACTCGTTTCCTTGGAAAAAAGCTAACGCGTTACAGAGCTCCGTTACCATTTGCAAATGTAACGAAATACCGGTGTCGTTACTGGTCATGACTGACGGACGTTACTTTTACGTTAGTTTGCCCTTACTTCGTGCTTCGCTGTTAGTATATGACAGCTGTCTATAATAAACCGCCTCTATAAAACTTCGGCAACGATACACTTGTTCAAAGTGATTATTTATTTATTTGTACTCTGCAGCACCGAAGCATTACAGCAGAGGAGTGGGGTACAGATCACATTTATATGTTGGAAACTCACACAAACAGCACCACAGCGAAAGTGATTCTAAAAGATGGTGACGTCTCACTGGTGACGGTCGGCATTCAATGCTACGATAACTTTGCCACTTGTTTTCTGGGCTAGCTTGTTTGTTAGACGTGTAGTGTATATCCTCGAGCACGTGACGCTTCGAGAGTGCGATTAGCGCAACTGTAATGTATGTCCTGAACATGTTTAGCTAGCCAAGCTTGCTTGTCTGGCCTGGGCAGGATATGTGATCTACATCCTCGGACGTGTGACGTTTCGCGAGCGCGATTTGGAGAATTGAACCTTGCCCATATCAACTGACTGAGAAGAAGAATCCGCTCTGAAAAGAACAACCGGATGCACACCACGTAACGGACGCAATATAGACCCATTCGTGTAATCAAAGTTAATCCGGTAAAATAAACGTTATTTTATTCTATTTTATATTAAGTGACATTTTCTTGGCGGAAGTAGACCGTGATATAGAGAGGTCTCTATGCAACACCAAGGTTAAAAAAGTAGTCAGATACGTCGATGACTTTGTAGAGTTTCACGAGGACTGTGACGGAGGGGGCGTGACTGGGACGTCTGTGGATGAGGTGATGGCAGTTTTTGCGGAGTGTGGTGGAGGGCTCAGGTTTACTGTGGAGGAACCTAAAGGAGGGGTTTTCCAGTACCTTGACCTCTCCCTCCGCTCCAGCGAGGGTCACATGTGTTGGTGCTACTCTCCGCGATCCAAGAAGGGCCTTCTGGATTACAGGTCGGCTCATTCAAAACTGATTAAGAGGAGCATAGCAGTCTCTTGCTTGGGTGCAGCCTTGAAAAAGTCGTGCCCACATACGCTTTCTGAGAGCTTTGGGACACGGGTGCAAAGGTTACGAGCAGCGGGGTTTCCACCGGCGTTACTGTCAGACGTTGCAAGTGCATTATTGAAGCGGACTAAAGGGTCCCAGGCGGATAAGCCCAGCGTAGAAAAGAAAAGGCCTGTAGTGATCCCGTATATCCACAAGATCTCCCATAGTCTAAAGAAGGTCGGAAGCCGATATAACATACCGGTGGTGTTTTCAGCCCCCTCAGACTTAAACAGGTCTGCTCTAGGATTGAAGCAAGAGCGGAAGGGCACTTAAAACGAGAGTGCAAAAAGAAACATGCGAAACCGTTCGTGAGATGCTGTGAGGGGGTTGTTTATAAGATCCCCCTCTCGTGCAATAAGTATTACGTCGGGCAGACAGGACGATGTTTAAACGATCGGCTTAGAGAGCATAACTACTCCCTTAGTGCCACGGTTGGAGGGCACCTCTCGTTGCACTGCAACGTATGCAAGTGTAAACCGTCCTTCCCTGACACTGCAGTATTAGGACGAAACAAAGATAGATTGGCGAGAGAAGTGCTCGAGGCCTTTCACATTGTCACTCTGGGGGATCGGTGTGTGAGTGAGGCTTCAATAACGCTTACACAAAAAGAATTTGAATTTATGCGCGAGAGGGTGAAAGGTGGCCACGCGGTGATGTGATGGTGCTGATAGGAGAAGGGGCTGACACGTGCATGTCTGAG
Source organism: Ixodes ricinus (assembly GCA_037355805.1). Lineage (NCBI taxonomy): Eukaryota > Metazoa > Arthropoda > Arachnida > Ixodida > Ixodidae > Ixodes > Ixodes ricinus. The sequence goes on along the minus strand of JAZHYW010001031.1, from coordinate 12,059 downwards.
TGAGAGTGCTGATTTGGGGTCTTCCTGGTGTGTGTGTTTTTATCTTATTTTCTTTTTCTTTTTCCCTTTTCAAGTAATAAAGTTTCAGTTGCGAGTCAGCGCTTGTCCCGTCTGCGTGTTTCTTCTCCTTCGTCCATGTTTGTTTGCGCTGTTTTTACATTATGATCAACGAATACCAACTAGCCCGACTCTCGACATTAATTCAGTTATTTTATTCCTTCAAAACCCAACGTCCATTTTCTATGCTGACACACCTGTTTTGGTTCAAAGCGTGGGAACGTCAACGCTTCTAAAGTAAGAGTTATTCATTTCTGTTGATGATAGAACGATAGTTTATTTGTCATGGAGAGAAGGATGTGACCAGCTGGAGTAGCTAGGGACGCGAGGCAAAATCCTTCGAGCGGCGGCAGAGTGTTGCCTTCTGAGCGGGTGTCTCTTTCCAGCGAGACGGCTGCTCAGGGCACGGCGACGGTGATTACCGAGGACGCTTGGGAGTTCCGCGTAGCGATAATCTCGCGCCTTTTGGGCCCGGTCGTGAGAACTTTAAAAATGTACTCCGAAGGAGTTTGAAATGACGCCGTTTATGCATAGCTTTCTTGGGGTTTCTTTGCCACTTTTACGTAGTGTACATAATAAGAATTATTTGGTTTTCAAAAAATCATGCGACCATTTGTAATCAAAAGTAACGAGTAACGGGTCAAGTAATTTGAGAAGAGATACCATAATATAATAACGACGTTACTTTACTTGTTAGTTGTTTGGGGTTCTAACGAGTACGTTAGTACGTTAGTCAAAATACTAACGCGTTACAAGTAGCGCCGTTTCTTGTAACACCTTAGTTCCAACACTGCCCACAGCTCGTGCTGATGACGACATGGGAATACTTCCTGTACACGCGACGGCCGGCTGTTGTCGAACCCTGACGTAAAAGTTTAACTAATAAAAGCAACGCAAATTTAGCTTGTGTTGGTCAAACTCTCGGAGCACAAAATGTTCCTTGCATGCATAACCTCGGGCCACTTGCTGTGGTAGTCCACGAGAGTTAAAAACAACAACAAAAAGGCGTTAAATAATTATGTGTGCTTTATAAGTTGTTATGCTCGATTACGGAATGATTTGGGTGGTTTTAGACGCGTTGCATGCACGACCCACTCATGAATTCCTTAGGTCTATTATAAGGATGATACGTTTAGATTTATTCAGGACCCATGACATAGTGATGTCACATGGGGAGTTATGCTTCGTCATTCAGAAATCAGCCGCGTCAACAGCAGTCTACTACCGCGAGATTCCTTGAGGTTACATCATTGGGCACGAACGCACAGTTGCTGTGACATCACAAGAATGAAACTGCTTTCGTCAGCGTTTCTTTTAATGGTTGTTTTTACGATAACAAAACACCGCCAATAGCCCGATGCGTGTCGACGTAAACTAAAACAAAAAAGACCAGATCTATTTTTGTCTTTGTTTTTTGTGCAGAAGACGAGACAACGAATTACGGTGAACAATACCAGGGTCACAGCGAATATAGAAGCTCAACATGTGAACACACATACTTTTTTTTACAGCGGAGTTGTTAGGGGCTAGTTTCCCCAGGATCATGTCCGTCAGCAAACAAACGATGACACAGAACTCTGGACAGCTACCGCCGTCGCTCATACATGGTGGCAACCTTTCGAGCCGTTCCACTCTGGCTTGCTGACGTGCGGCCGGCCATTACATCGTTCCCACCATAGTACAGCTTCGCTGGTCTCCCTTCTTCACCAGAGTGGAAAGGCGGAAGGTTTTAGTGTAAATGTTGAAGATCTCTTGTATTCCATTCCCCACCCATGTCTGCTCCCCTCGGTTCAATCATGTATGGAAAGCAACGGTGAGCTAGCTTTCAGAAATGCCACCGGCATCCCCACGGAGGATTTCCTCGAGCTTTTAATTTTCTACCTCAAGTCTATGTTACATAGGGTGGAAGGATGACCTTTACCTACAAAAGTCCGGTATATGCATTGGGTCATGTGTAGTTCCTATGCTCAGCGAATTTTTTTGTCCAGGGTTGATCAAAGTATTCACGACTCCCTAGTTCCCTGCCGGTACAAAACGTGTTTCGCAGTGTTGATGACTTTTGGATTATGTGCGAGAAAGGGGCGAAGAGTGATGTAAATCTAGTGTTGGAAACCTCTGTTAAGTGCGGTTCAGGTCTAAAGTTTACGTTCGAGCACCCCAAGGATGAGACCCTTCAATTTCTAGATCTATCGTTATCAGCTCAAGCCAATCACCTATGCTGATTCTTTTTTCCCAGGTCAAAAAAAAAAAAAAGGCATTCTGCCTTACACTTTTTTTTATTCTAAGCTTGTCAAAAGGGGCATCGCCATTTCCGTTCTAGGCTCGGCCCTGACAAAGTCGAGCTACCATGCCGCTAAGGACAGTTGTAGTTCTCAGCTTGAACGCCTTTGAAAAATCTGGTTCTCCTCGGGCAGGCCTAATAGAGGTTATGGAGTCCTTGCTGAAAAAGGTTAAATGGGATAGCAGCAGCAGGAAAAATATTAGTAAAAACAAGCCCCCGGTATTAGTCCCGTACCTGCACAAATTGTCCCACAATTTGAAGCAAATAGCCAACAGGTATGATGTTCCAGTGGTGTTTATTGCCCACCCCAAAGGTTAGCTAAGATCTGCACAAAGTTGGGCTTCGTAATTGACAATCGTTCACGAACCGCACGCCACAGGGAACACAAGAATAAGTTTGTTTCCTGCACGGAAAGTCCTTCACGGAAGGTGTAGTTTACAAGATCCCCCTAACGTGTGGTGGTTGCTACATAGGACAGACTGAAAGATGCCTCAACGACCGGCTTAGAGAACATGTGTATTCCCTTCACGCCACGGGGGAGGGCACCTCCCTACACACTGTCTCTCCTGCCACTGCACACCGACTTTTAGTGACATAACTATACTCGGGAGATTTCAAGATCGGACAACCCGAAAGATATTCAAAGCTTATGAAATTAAAAAAAGAAAAAAGAAGGACAGGAATACGTGAGCCATCCTTCTCAGTCGTTGAGTGCCAAGGAGGTGCCCTTCTTAGCCAACGCCTACGGCGAGTGAATTTGGTCGGCTGGGAGTGAAAAAGTGCCGTATTCTGTCTTTTCTGTTCGTCCTAATCTTTTCTTTTCCTTTTTTTCTCTTTTTTGTTTCACTGGTGTGCTTTACGGGTTTTTCTTCCTTTTGCTTGTTTGCTCAAATCAATCCAGTCCGTTTGTATTTTCTTCTTTTCCTTTTTCCTTTCCTTATTAGCTATCATGTGGGGTCCATTTCTATGGCTTCTTTTTCCTCCTCTTTCAAAATAAATCACATACAAAAAAAAGGCTATATTCTTACACGCCTTGTCACGTATACGACACCCCAAAACTTCAATTTGACGTACAGCGCACTGACGTTGAACCGACGTTACTAAATTTTACGAGCGGCTTGATAGCCGAGTTGTACAACTTATTAAAATTTCTAACGTCAGTGTGACTGACTGCGAAAAAAGTTGTCGGTTTTCTTTTGGCTCTACTGCAAAACCTCTGTTTTGTTTTTTGCGTGTGTATGTTTTTTGGGGTTATGCCTCTTGCGCTGATCTTGAGTCGCAAATGCTTTCTGGATATGTTGAATCTTGCAGGTTCACCAATGTCAACTCGTAATTGGTTCTTGTATCCCGTGAAATTATTTTGATAGGTGATTCCGCGATGAGGCTATACGTTTTCTCACCTATCCGTTGCTTAGAAATGGCCTACATAGAGGTTGCGAGTCGTCGAGTTCCGTTAGAGCAGCACTAACCCCCATCTTTCGACAGAGCGAAGACGTCTTCAGCGGCCAGCTAGCTCGGGGATTGGTAGAGTCCAGGCGAGTCAGTCGATGACATAACTGAATTATTCAGTTCGTTGAGCCAACTCGATCCCCTTTCGCGGCAACTGTCCGTCTTTCGCTCAAGAACCGACAAGTCGGCAGAAAATGACCCAAATTTGTAGGCGGCAAGAGCTGTCTCCGGTTCATGAAAGTTGGGATCGAACTGCCATTCTCGATATACCCCCAAGAATTGGAACAGCGAACGCAGATACAAAAACACACACACACATACAAAAGCAAAAAACGACAAATTGAATGGAGTTATCGAAAACTTGACTGAAAGGTGTGAGGTTCGTTGTATGTCTGTATCTTATCTTATTATTGCCCTTCCGTCATTTCTTGATGTTCTCATATGTTATTAACATCGCTACCCATACTAGGTCATAAGCGAACTGAACAGGTCAAAGGCGAATTCGCTTTTCTGGAGAACATGCAGACAACCATCCACGGCGAACAATAAAAAAATCCCAACGAATGTCAAAACTCCAAATACTACCTACAAAAAATAAATGCGAATCTGCGTACGGACAATTATTAACAAGTGCAACGTCATACTTATTATCCCGGCGAACATCTTGTTTTTGTCTATTCGTATTCTTAGCTTCCTCATTCTCTGGTCTCCTTTTAATACTCGCCGTGATTGGTTGTTTTCGTGTTCGGCAGGAAAGTGAACTCAACGACTACTTCTAGAACACACGGAGGGAAACTAAGAGAGAGGAGGTGACGAGAGCGCGCGGAGGCGTTAGAGCGCCGAGCTCTGATTGGAGGGATTAGCGGGTAAATACTAATGCTAGCTGCCTTTAGCTCTATTCACCGATCGCGCTCGTTCGGATGCCGAACACTGGCGTCCGACGTTCGAACGCGAAACGCTGCGCCTGAGGAGCCGACGACGCTCTCGTTCGCTCATGATTGGAAGGAGCTATAGGCAGCTATAGCCTTTGTGTTTACCCATTAATAGCGAGTTTTAGAACAGGGGGCTCCCACGAGCTTCGGGTGCCCCAGAACAGCTTGGGGCACCCAAAGCTGTGGGGCCCCCTATTCTAAAACTCGCTAATGATTAGTCGTTCCAAACCGAGCTCGGCGTTTTGACGTCCCGGCCGCGCATCCATCTCCTCTTTCTTCTCAATTTCTCACCGTATAGTCCTGGGGGAGGGTTTTCAGTGGCTTTTCTCGCTGTAACTTAACGGGATCGAAAATCCGTCCAACTTGGTGATTGTTCGCTCTTCGCGTTACAATTCGGACCCACAAAAATTAAGGTACTGTTAAACGCTAAAAACACACACGCACACACTCGGGTATGTGTGGATTCGACCTACCTGTCTGTTTACACGGTGACGAACTCCGACCGCGAGCACCGCGTAAACCCGACGCGGTTGCACACGTAGCTGGGACACGGGTTGTGTACTTTCCACTAGAGTATAAGTAAAACACAATTACTAATTGCCCGCGAAAAAAAAAAGAAGTCAGAACGCGGTTACCTAATGAGTTGTCCGAACAGGCACGCTCCGCCCAACACAGTAAGCGTGCACGCTAAATATTGGCTGCCGGATATGACGTTGTTCAGCTGCATCCGGACGGGCTCGAATCGCTTTAATCAAACGGCAAAGAATTTTAGAAGTTCGCGTTTGCTTGCGGAAATAACTTATTAAAGAAAGAAAACGAACTACTATGATTGTGTCACGAGCGCTCAAAAAAATCTTAAGCGACTTATACCCATCCGCCGAATTAGGCGTGCCTAGTTAGCATGGGAAGTTTTAGCATGTCGGGCCTAGGATGTTTGTGTAGACCGCTTTTCTGCGAGCTGCAACCAAGCCTTTACTACGCACCCCCCCCCTTAAAAAAAGAAATTGACGACAGTGTTTAAAATCATAAAGTTATGATATTAATAATAGTAATATAATAATATTCTTTATTTTATATGCCCAAAAACAACCACGCGGGTCTTCACATTGGCGCACAAGAAGCTAAAAAGAAGAAACAACACACACACACAACATCAAATGTACAAATTAAAATGGCTACAAATTGTGGGCACACTTCACACAAAATGTTGTACAGTTTCAACTTTCAACAAGACTCTCCAAGTCCCGGCGAAAAACTGAAGGATCGGTGAAAATCTCTAAGCTAGGGGATGCGATTCTATAAAATGACATTTGCATACGCGACAGTGGTGAGAATTTAGACATGGACTGAACGTAAAAGACAGTAACAGTTCATGTAACGCGACTAGGAACATGAAAATGACAGAATTCAGAAGTAGGTTAGCATCAATCCAACCATTTACCACCTCGTGCAAAAACAAAAATCAAATCATGCTCGGGGTCTTTGATATGACAAAGACTTAAGTAAAATAATAATAATAATAATAATAATAATAATAATAATAATAATAATAATAATAATAATAATAATAATAATAATAATAATAATAATAATAATAATAATAATAATAATAATAAATCCTTTTTATTTCCATTCATTGATGACGGAGACCGAGGGAAAGAGCTACCCACTGGCACTTTGACGAGCCCTCGGCCCCCTTATAGTGGCAGCAATGAAAATAATACAAACATCTCAGAGAACATGTTTGTGAACCTGAGACTGGGGCATAAAAGAGAACACAACAGAAGGTAGAAAAAAGTCTCAGGTTTACAATCACGTTCAACTTACACCAGCTCGCCTGCACTCTGACTATTTTTTCGTTAATCTCAGAGAAAGCATGTTACAAAATTAAAAGAGGAAGAGATTTCTAAAACATGGACTTAGTTCCTTTACGTGGTAAACAAAGAATATCAGAAACAGAACATAAACACTTCAAAGACAGCTTCGTCAAAAAATATAGGTATCTAAAGAGTTTCTAAAAACATGTATCAAAGTGCAATTTCGACCGCAAACATGCTTCATCAAGAACAAAAAAAGCAAGTAAACAAAAACAGAAATATTCTCCTCCTTGGAATACACAAAATATCTCTTTCATGTTGAAAGATGTAAACACCATCATAGCAAGCAGAACCTTATAGAACTACAAGTACATTGACCTTAGGTTGTATGATGTTGTATTAATCAAATCTATTTTGTTATCAATATGTTCGTTCGGAGTTTTGTGAAGGAAGTATTTGGGTTCTGTAATTAGTTCTGCATATATCCACCTTCCAGTATTCGCTATGACGGGTTGAGTAAGCGGGATATTTTCTAGTTAATGAAGCCAGTGATTCTAGATTTTGCGTGTTACGTTTTAGTTCTGATCGAAAGCTCTGACTAAACCTATAGGCATACAAATTAAAAATGTTTATAATTGAAAGTCTCCCAAACAACGGCGAAGCATGGCATTCGTAAGAGGCATTACAAATAGAGGGCAACATCTTTTTCTGCAATACATGAATTCTTTCTAGGTTGGAAATCGTGGTTGTGCCCCACACAAGATAGCAATAACTAATATGCGAGTAAAACAGGGAGTTGTGCAATAGTAATTTAACATTCGTAGGAAGCTGTGACGTCGTACTAGACCGACTGTCGGCACTAATCTAGATGTAAAAGAATATATCTGCTTATTCCAAGTTATAATTATAATAAAAGCGACACTGAAAGGGTGTGTCGCATACTATCCGTATCATTATTTGTTACATCGAATTCAAGCCGTGAACGAACTAAAGCACAAAATAAACGAATCATACAAGCAGGGTGTCTGATCTTTTGAGTAATACGAGATATAATACAAAGAGATTTCATCCCACGGCCAACAATAAAAGAAACATGAGCATTGTATGACAACGCGCTATCAAGGTATACACCGATGTTTTTTATTACAGTCACGCGTTCGCTTGAAGTTCCTCCCAAGGAGTTCGTAAAATGCACAACATCGTGTTGTCTGCTCAAAGAGAGAACCTTAGTTTTGGTAAGATATTGGAGCAAATTATTCGCCAAAGACCACTGCAGTATGTTATTCACGTCGTGCTGAATAGCACTGCAATCAAGAGGAGTAGCAACGCCCATAAAAATCTTAATATCATCCTCAAACAGCTCAGCGTTTTTGACACACTGAAGCTATATCGTTAACATATACCAAAAAGAGGCCCAAGAACAGACCCCTGGGGGACACCTGAAGTTGAGCAAAATAGTTTAGAATGGACACTAGAAATTCAAACATGATTCGTACGACATTACAAATAGCTTGAAAGAAGAAGAAGCCTCGGAACAGCCTGTCGCAGTTTTGTGGCTCTCAGCTTATTTTTCATAAATTGGCCAATCTTAAATAATTTTCAATTGCTATTGCAGTCGCAAGCATTATATATTTAACTTGGCATCTGCACCGGCAAGTCTGAACACCAAGAAACGGGCGTCGACGGCCGGCAAATTGCCATTGCCGTCGCAACCTGATGCCATTCCATCGATAAAGCCACCCGCCACCATGGAACAAGTACCACCCTCCCAGGAACAAGGTAAATCACCTTCACCAAATGAAAATCCACCCTCTCAAGAGCTGGCACCGACGCACCCAACTACCCACTCAGATATACAGGCGGAAGCCGTCATTCCCATCAAACGGCAGCGCGTTGAAGGCGCATGCAGACTCGACCCACAGAGGTCAGACCCTCCATCGGAAGCGGCGACGTCGACTTACACGTTACAGGAAAGCATGGATGATAACGACGATGACGCAAGTTTCACCATCGTCTCTTACAAGAAAAACCGACCAGCAGGTATCCCAATACTCTTTCATCCGACGTCCAAGGAGACTTCCTTCTGGAAGGTGAACCCGAATGTTCTGGCACGAGAGGTATTGGGAATAGCACAGGAGAAAATACTCTCACACAGAATCGCCAAGGATGGCAGCCTATCGGTCAGTGTCGCGTCCCTTCCTGCGGCAAATAAACTGCTTGCGCAAACATCCCTCGCGGGAATCGAGGTAAGGGCAACCACTCCAAGGTCCTACTCCGAAAACATGGGCAAAATCAAAGGAGTTCCTCTCCAATACTCCGACAGTGATCTATTGGAGTACTTAAAAGACAATGGTGTACTAACTGTCCAAAGACAGGTTGCATACCAAAGACAAGAAGATGGCACTTCAGTGGCCCGTCCCAAAGATAGCGTCATACTTCGCTTCACGCAGGACCGCCCGATGCCCCCCAGGGTATACTTGGGGTTCACCAGCCACCCAGTGGAAGAGTACTTCGGTTCTCCCCTTCAATGCTACCAATGTCAACGATTTGGACATATTGCCAAGAACTGCCGCGGTGCCCGCCGTTGCAAAATATGTGCAGGTCCACATCACCATCAAGACTGCAGCTCACGAGCTGAACCTAAATGCGCCAACTGCGGCCAAGGCCACGCGGCAACGTTTTCCGGCTGCTCCAGTAAAAAAGCGGCAGCAGTTGTAAGAAAAACAGAAATCATAAATGGCAGAACGCCTACTCGACGATCTCCACCATCAAATCCAGAGATGGTGCGAATACTTGAAACTCCAAACGACACAAAATCGTCGACATCCAAGCCTACGTATTCAGACGTGCTACATCGACAACCAAGTAAGAGAAACACCACTTCAAAGAATGAAAATGGTTCCATGACGTCAGCGCCGCTTACTCAATCCGAAAAGCGCGAGTCAGGACCTCCAATGCCTACCGCGTCCGGTGCCCGAAGGGCTCCACGACCCACTGCATCACAAACGACACCCTCAATGGAGACGCCGTCTGCTACATACAATGCAGATTCCCAGGTCAACGCAAACAGCCAAGCAACTGATCAACAATTTCTCATGCGGCTACTGTTTTTGGCAGTGAAAGCGATCATTAGATCGCTACCAGACGCCGCCAACATCTCAGAGGTAAAAGCGATCCTTACTATGGAACCCCTTATTCTGGGGACAAGGGTCCCTGAAATGTAATGAATAGTGTGTACAGTGAAACGACTATATTCCAATGGAATGCGAATTCCCTCCGAACTAAAATAGGAGACTTCAGGAAGCTCGTTGCGCAATACCAGTTCCCTGTCCTGGCAATATCTGAAGCTCATACAGATGCAAAAACTAAGATAGCTGGCTACCTCACGTATTGCTCGTCCCGTCGGGATGGTGCCAGTCGAGCAATGCTCTGTGTGAGGAAAGACATACCATCAGTTATTGTGTGCTCATCATTATCTGAAGCGCCAGAATACGTCGCGTGCAAGGTCATGTTTGGCACGACCGCAATAATTATAGCCTGCGTATATATAGAGCCAGTAACATCAGTGACGGAGGAAGATCTAACATCGATATTCTCAAAATTTAGTGATCCCTACATTTTATGTGGGGATTTTAACTCGCACCATACATTGTGGGGAAGCGCACAAAATGATAGGAGAGGGAAGCTGATTGCCAATGTAATAGAGAAATCTAATCTATGCGTGCTAAATGATGGCTCTCAGACATTTCTTCGTGGATGTACTTATTCAAGTGTTCTGGATTTGACAATATGTTCTCAAGACATTTTCCCGGATTTATCGTGGCATGTTGATACAGAAACCCATGGAAGCGACCATTTGCCCATACTCGTCCAGCACAGAAAGGTAGCGAGACCGCGCAATGGACAACGTAAAGTTAAAATTACAAATTGGCGTATGTTTCGATCTTTGAATACGCTAAGCTGTAAAAACGTTGATACGCTGGACGATTTTACTTCGATTGTGAGAGAAAACTTTGACCACGCAACAAGATGGGTATCCATTCCATCCGATTATAGAGGTGTTGATGCTTCGTATGAAAAACTTAGAGCAATACGACGCAGAGCCGAACGAAGATACCGCCGCTCAGGATGGATAGAGGACTATAAGGAGGCTCAGCGTGTTCACGGCCTTATACAACGTAAACTTAGGCAACTTGCCAAACATCGATGGCGACAGCTTTGTGCTAAGCTATCGGCTGTAAGTGACCTCGCGAGGATGTGGATGATTATTAGAGCTCTCCAAGCGCCGGCTATTCAAAGGTTCCCGCTGCGAGCAATGGCCCTATCCAGAGGCGTATCAGAACTGACAATAGCAGACGAGTTTTGCAAATTATTGGTTCGACCAAGCGCGGCATCGCTGACACTTAAATACTTTGCCTCGTGTGTCAATGCCAAACAAACAATTGATAACGAGTTTACGTCCTGCCATTTGGAGCTAGATTGCGTTTTCACAATGAGGGAACTTCAAAACGCACTGAGAGTGACACGTCGGGGTAGGTCACCTGGCCCAGACCTGATCACATGGGATGAATTGACCAACATCGGTCCACGTGCGCTGAACTTCCTTTTGAGCACGTTCAACTCTCTCTGGGTCAAGGAAGAAATACCAGACCAATGGAAAGTCGCTAAGGTCATACCGCTTTTGAAGGCGGGAAAAACACCCATGGACCTAGCCTCCTTTCGACCGGTCAGCCTTACAAGCTGCTTAGGTAAGCTTTTCGAAAAGCTAATTAATCAACGACTACAGTGGTGGCTAGAGACAAGTGAAGTGTTACCGGAAGAACTAGCAGGGTTTCGTCCCAAACGCTGCACGATGGATTGCGTTTTAGATTTGGTAACGTACATAGAACATGAACGTACGCTCGGAAAAATCACAATAGCTGTATTTTTAGATATCAAGCGCGCATACGATACAGTAAGTCAAATCCACATTCTATATAGTCTTATACAACTTGGAATTCGGGGACGAGTCGTACGGTGGATAAAAAACTTCCTTTCAAAACGGACAATGTTTGTAAAGACCGCAGATGGAGATAGCACGAGTCAAAATCTCCGACATGGCGTACCTCAAGGGAGCGTACTAAGCCCTACTCTATTTAATACGGTCATGGCTTTGCTTCCCGGTCGCCTCCCTTCACCACTCCATGTAACGATATATGCAGATGACATTTGTATCTGGGCCTCAGGCACATGTCCGAAGACTTTACAGGATCAGCTTCAAGCGGGACTGAACCTCTTAAACGAGTTCTTAAGTGAAAGAGGTATGGATATTGCGCCTTCAAAATCAGTAATGCTTCCATTCACGAGGAAGCACCTTCGTGGATTCGAGCTAAAAATACAGGGTCAAACTTTAGAACGCGTCTCGCATCATCGCTTTCTTGGAGTGATTCTAGATCAAAGCCTCACTTGGGTAAAACACATCGATATGCTGGAGGCAAAAGTAAACAAAACAATCAACATTTTACGTTATTTTACTGGAGTTCG